>CM067506.1:18343852-18458852 GCA_034509495.1 Acestrorhynchus altus | reverse complement strand
TAAATGGAATGTGTTTAAAAAGCTTCATTACAATAATTATTATTCAGCATCCAGGCTTTTCTCTCTTTTGCTCTTTTTAACACACTCTCTCTATCTCTCTCTGTCTGTCTGTCTCTGCATTTGTGTGTGTGTGTGTGTGTGTGTGTGTGTGTGCGTGTGCTCATGCTTATTTACTGATAGATGACTGCAGTATTTCAGTATTCCTCTGTGGTTTAGACAGTGTTTTGCATTTTCTGCTGTGATGACCATCTATTCAAGCTGTAGAACCCCAAACCGTTCTTCTAAACAGTTGAAACTCACTCAGAGCAGGACAGTTCTGATAAACTGCACAAAGTAAACATGGTGGAGGTAGTGTCTACTAGCTAAAGAGCCGCTCTGTATAAGGGCGTCTGCTCAATGGTGTAAATGTAAATGTCATGAGAAAATGACACCAGTTAAATATCTGTGGGTTTAAAGTAATAAAGTAATAAAAACACATTGATAACATCTTCTCACTTCTGCTGGCTGGCTGTTCTGTGTGCATGCTGAAATAAACTCTGATGTTTGTACATAGCCATGGCAAAACAGACATCAAAAGACATCATTCCAGCCACCTACATGGAGCAAACCAATAAGACAAAGCCAATACTGGAGTTTAGTTTTGCTCCATTTCTTAATAAATGTCATTGCTAATCATAAGTGGAGAGCTTTGCAGCAGCAACTGTAGTGTGAATTTGCTGACCCACAACCTAGCTAACATCAGTTCGATTAGATGTCCTTGTCTGTACAATGATTCTGAAGAGATATATAAAGTCACAATGACCACAATGACAAAAGTATGCAACCACAGCAGGATTATTTTATTTGAAAAAATAATTTAGCTGGTTTTGTTACTTCCCTTGTGCGCAGAGCTGACACAAACTGAAGAACCCTTTTTGTGCCATATATAACCCTTTTGCTAAAGCTTCTATACAGAGCGCTCTGTACCACATTTGATCAATTTGAAGAACTTTTCATCAACCTTTAATCATGCAAAGTGTTCTTTGTTCTATATAGAACCAGTTCCATTACAGAGGAACCTTCATTTTTAAGTGGGTAATATTGGGAGGGCTAGCTAGTGAGTAGTATTAGGAACTGTTAAATTAAGGGGCAAATGACCCTTTGCAGCAAAGACACAAACTGTAAAATTGAATGGAATATTTGCAGCTAGGCATTATGACAGGCAAACAGTAGTCAGCCATGAATGTATACATTAATTTACAAATGATATTCCATTAAACATATACATATACTGTACATCTCTCCAACTGTCTGTTTCTTCTAGCATTGCTGTAATTTTTAATGTCATCTTTCACCGCTTGTAGTTCTGTTTGTTTTGTCTTTATTTTGACTCATTTTCCTCCTTGAACAGATAAGGCTTAACAAAAACTGGCTATGGATTCGAGTCTGGTCAACAAACAGCATTATTAATCAATTTTAATGAAGAAATAATAGAAATCCATAGTATGTTGTACATCTATTCACACAGCACATTCCTGATGAGGTGAGAACTTCAAAACACTCTGTGTAATAACAACTAACTGAAGCATGAGCAACACACATGCTGAAGAATCAACAGTTTAATCTAAATACGGCATGCTTGTCCGTTGCCGTAGGTTTTGATAGATTGTGGTCATTATTTTCCTGCACAGGATCCAAGCTGGGAACAATACCTGTTTGATTACTCCGTTCCAATGACTAATACTCACGTTCAGTCTCCGCTGTGTAAATTCCACCCTCGCAGTGAGAGCTCTAAAGCCAAAAATGGCAAACTGAATGAACATGAAAACAAAATATGTATGTAAGTCATGTTTTCATGAGACTTGTGTTTTACGCAGACAAAGAAAGAGACTGCACAAAAGCATCTGGGCTGTCTACAGCACTTGAGGCCAAAGCTCCATAGTACATGTACACAAAGGGCACTGCTCGGCCAGCACATTGTCCTAGCACGTCTTTTGTGTGGAGCCACTTGGGCAGGGGTCAGCAGGAGCGTTGTCGCAGGAAGAGAGAGGCCAAGTGCTCCAGCTCAAACCGAAACAAGCCAGCGCTGTGACTATCAACATGTTCCAACAAGAGCATGGCTGTTAATGGGGTAAGGGTCAAGACAGCATTGCTTGGCAAATGAACCATGAAAACTATGGCACTAAATTATGTAGCGATATCAGGATGTTCTGTAGCAGCCAAAAGTAGAGACACACCTACTGAGGAAAAGGTGCTCTTTGTCGTTCATTATTTTCGACATACATAGATTAATAATAAAGATCTGAAAAAAGAAATAAAAGGATCTGTAAATAAAGTGCTTTGTCATATGAGGAAATCAGTGTTGGTGAGACAGGGACAGGGGGCACAATGCTATTCCTCTGGAAGCTTTCATTTTAAGTAATCAGGAATGAGGCAAGGAACTAGTTATCTTGTCCCGTGACATTTGCCATGTCCCATGGAAGCTATCAAAGAATGTAAAACCACTATTTGTATGTATAGAATGTGGATGTGATCATATCGCACAGTAAATTCTAAGCAGACACCACTGGTCAATCGCTACCAACCACTGTGCAGTTCACTGAGGGTGGTAATGCCTTCTGTGAAATTCCTGGAACACATTTTACATCAGGACATACGTTGACTCCTGTTTGCACTTTTCACTAAAGTATGTACTTAGTTTGAGCAGATGAGATCAGATTTTACTTTCTGGTACATTATTTCCATTTTACTTTCTGTTGAACAATGAAGTGGAACAATGTTTCTTCATATACCAGTAATGTCTATTTTAACCACAATGGAACACAAACTATAATGCCACAGCTGTGGTTGATTATCTATTAGAGGGGAAAAAGCACGCACAAATGCACAAACAAAGAGATAAACAGGAAACCAACAGCAATAATTATACACCTGTGTCTGGACACAGAAAATGCATTCTTTTTAGGGCAGAAAAGGCAAAGGAAAAAAATTAAAACCCATAAGATTAACCTAGATATATTTCCATTTAATTTGACCAGACAAAGTTATAATTTGTATCATTTAGTGCTGTATAGCTAGTGACCACACTGCACCCTGTAGTGAGCAATTAAGTAGTAAAGTGTAAACTTAATTGAATGCGTTTCTGCACCCAAAAATGCAGACGCATCATCCTCATCCAATTCACCATGAGTTGAAATAAGATGTTACAGATCTGTACAAAATGGTGAAATACTTGTTTATTTACAGTCGTTTCAAATTCTAGTGAGGTTACAGAACAGAGAGAGAGACAAAGAGTGTGAGTCACTTTCTCTACGCTCACTAGTGAGGGGGGGGGGGGGGGGCAAGCAAGACTACAATTATCATAGCAATATTCCTAAACAGTTCCCACAAAACCATGCAAATCAAAAGCCTTACAGCTTAAGGTTTCCAGGTGGCACACACACACTTGTGAAAATAGCATTCTAATAGTGCATACCATGTATTTTCTGTCCAAATGCCTGCACCGGACACTGACCTTCTGTTATTGTTTGGTACAAATACAGGTACCATTCAACCCCTATTCATTTGCATCTAAACCGTTGGACTGTCTGAGAAATACTTTTCAAGCAACACTATCAGGTCTTCAGACTTTGCCATTCAGCCCTGTGGTGTGTATTTAAAGCTGTAAAAGCTGTCAAATCTCTCTGAATCCATCAATGATCCCTGACAGACATGACTGTATTTATTTCCCTTCTTCGGAGTTGGCCACTGACAGCATGTTTATTACAGTCATCTTCCAATCACCTTCCTCAAACAAACTGCAAGACTGAAACAGAAGGCACAGCCAAATGTCCGCAGTATCTCCTGCACGGCTGTAAAAAGCAGAGGGGAAAAAGTGGGTAAATATTGAGCTCAAACATGCGGCGGCGTCGTTATGAACCAGTGACTCAGCAATAAAAAACTGCAATCCTCAAACAAAGAAAATCCACCAAAATGCCGTACATCAGGCCACAGTGGTGTCAGTCGATAAGACTGCCAGTCAGCAGCTCTGCTGCAGCTCTACAGCAGCGATACTGCACAACATCTGGCCTAATGCGGACCTGACACATCCTTATCTGTCATTACGCCACAGAGATGAGCCTGGCCCAGCGGGCAACCTAACAGGCCTGTGGGCTTAATGATTCTGCACACCACCACACAGCCTCCGCAGAGAAATAATCCCCCCGTCTTAACCCACATTTTACAGCTCTGGGGTGGGGGAGGCAGACAGGCTTTCTGAAGCTTTCGTTTCAGACTTTCTCTGAACAACAAAACAAAACTTAAGACTAAAATACACACTGCAAACACTATTCCTCCATTAACTGTCGGGCAGAGTTTGAAAATGTCTATGGGTTGGGTGTCGCCATCCAAGCAAATCTAATGTATTCCTTTTTCAGATCTGGTTTTTTTTTTCTGTTTATAATTATCTGTCCTTCCAGTAACAGACCTGAGATGAGTCACGCATACAAACACAGTTTACGAAACGACCTGCGATTAACCAAAATGTGGTCAAAGTAATTATATTATATTATTAGATGCCTCAACTAAATGATGATGACAGAGAAACTGTATGTGCATGCACCACTAAAAATCCATTGGTCATGTATTGGATTTATACTTCATCTAAAATCAAGTCTCTGAAATCGATGTGCTGCCAGGACCTTATTTCCCGGGTAAACATAAAAAATCTAAATAGCCCGTCCTTTTCACAAAAACACTCTTCACTGGGGTCCCAGAACCCAATCTCTGGTTATGCCACAGACATGTCAGACTGAGAAGCCAATCAAAATAGCACAACTGCCTCTGCTCTCTATGGAAGGCCCACCCTCTCCATTACTCATCACTGCATCACTCAGTGTTAGTCAGCATGGGTTCCTTTTAGCTGAAATCGCAGAACTGGCAGGTTTGGCTCTCCTCCAAGCATACATTAGAGAAGTATTTATAAAGGATGTGGTTACTTGTGGCACATATTCTGCCACAAATTACACGCCTCGTGTAGGTTATTAAGAACTCTGAGAACGAAAATAATCATCACATTGAAAGTATTTTTACTGTTAAGGAAAAGAAGTGAGAACTATACGGCAGATTTCGCATCTATAATGGACCATTTAGACGAATACTTAAAATGAATTTTAATGGTAAATGGAACTGAAACTTGTAATTCAGCGAGCCTTTCTGCCAGTGTAATTATATTAGTCGGATGCTGAACATATACAGTGGCTTGATTCATTTATCAATAAAAAATGTGTTCCTCATCAAAACTTAACTGTAACTATAAATTAGATTTTTTTTACCAGCTCTAGAAAGTAGCCCTTTGAGGAGACAGTTGTGGAGAACTTCTGACTGGTAATGTACATACAGTATATTATGCAGTGGAGATGAATTGGAGATTAATCAAGAGATGGCTGCCTAATATTGATTTATATTACTGGTTTACAATCAACCACAACATTATGTCCACCTCCTTGTTTCTACACTCACTGCGGGTATGAGTGGGATCACCATGTCAGTGTCACTGCAGTGCTGAGAATGACCCACCACCCCACATAATAGCTGCTCTGTGGTGGTCCTGTGGGGTCCTGATCATTGAACAACAGGTTAAAGAAAGCTAACAAGGTATGCAGAGAAACAAATGGACAGCACTCTAATTACAGAACTACAAAGTGTTCCTGTGTGGTATGTGAAGCTGATTCGCCATTAGGGACTTCAAAATGAAAGTAGGGCAGCTGACTGAAATAGAGATTCTCTCTTTTACTTCGCAAAATACATTGTTTCGCTCAGTCATCCTACTTGAATTATTTTACTGGAAACCGGCTCAACCCGTCCCCCCCCCCTCCTGTTTGACTTCCTCTGGTTCACTAACTTCCTTAATTGCAGTCAAATCCCGAAACTGAGGGGGTACACCACACTGTAGAATGAAACTTGGTGATCCAACCTGGGTTGCATATTTTCACAAACATCAAAACAAACCGCAACAAATCCAAAATCATGAGTTTTCAACTCTGCTGACCCCCGAGAGGACCAACAGGACAAAGCCACAGGATGTCCATGGATGAGGTTGAGAGAGAGGAACAGACTTTTAAAGCTCACCTGTTTGTCCCGGTCCTTGTCCTTGGCCTTTCCGCTGCTGCCAGATCCCCTGGAGGAAGTGACATCCCGGGGGATGACAGATATTTGATGCAGTGGCATGTTCATCCCAGCGGGATAGTGGAGCTCACACACACGCAAACTGAAACCAGCCCACCACCACCATCAGCATGATGGAGAGAAACATTAATCCAAACCTGTTAGAGAGAGAGAGAGAGAGAGAGTGTAAAAACGGCATAATGGCCAGGTATTTAAAAACAACAACAACAAAACAACAACAACAACAACAACAACAACAACAAAAACAAGGGCTTCAATTGGCGAATCACAAAAAGGCATTGTGAATGTGTTCCTTTTGAACAGCATCATTTAGCAAAGAGCTATATATTATATGTGGACCGACTCTCGCTCGCTCCCATCAAGTGACCCAAAGGATGAAGGGTATTTCCATGCAGGGGGGGGGTGTAACTGCGGTACAAACTGAAATTTGCAATCACTGTTAATTGCAAACCACATTAGATGAAAATCATTTATAATGTGTCCTCATGACAGGGCTGTTAATACCCCCAGCGTACACACTCCCACTCCGGTCATTTAATTATGATTTCTCAGCATAGGATGAGCACTTTCTTGTCTTCTGAAAAAATATCTTAAGTCCACTTAAAAATAGCTCTCTGTCTCTGCAACCATCTGCTGCTGCCCTGACAGCAATTAAATCTCTCTGTGGCAGTCACCCAGTCTCGCCACATGGGCAAAGCTGAGACCAAATCACCAAAGTGCTCGGGCCAAGTGGGTGACTGCTTCTGTTACTTTTAACAATAAACATCTCCTATATCATGATGCAGAGCTGCAGTAAAAACATGCACCCTAAGCAGCTGTCTGTCATGTGAGCACAGCTTGCGAATACAACAGTTACGTTACGTAGCCTTAAGGCAACACGACTCTGGGGTGTGAGTGGAGAGAGTTATATTAGTGTGGGAGAATGGGCAGAGGCCTAGTGGAAAAGGAGAAATCCTGAGTTATAAATGACAAGACTGTTTACTGGTTAAAATATGAACGAGAGCTCTCATAAGGCTCAACGTGGCATTTGTTTATGGATGAAGTCGTGCACTTTAACAAAAAGAGACTATCAGCTTGCTGGTTACACGGCTAGTGGATTAGACTCTGACCACACCATGTTAAAATAAGTCACTAAGTCTAGAAATACACTTGGCCATGTTTTCACTGCGACTGACAGCTTTTTACACACTTGTCTATGTGCTGCAGGTGTTACGGGAGGTATCTACTACCTGTAACGTGCAGACCAGAGAACACTGACCAGTTCAACCACATCGACTTTTAAAATAATACAAACCTCGCACCAGCAGATCTGACAAGCCTTATTTCACTGCAAATAGCAAGAACATATCATACAAACACACAGACCTTGCACACACAGGCTTAATTGAAAACCTAAGGTAACTGCAAGTATATCTCTAACCTAAATGTAGCAGTAACACAAAATATTTTTGACCAGAAAGCTAGAAAGACTGCTTCATTGTGGGACAACAAATTTAGTTTATTGCTGCTACTTTGCAAATCCTTGTTTAATAATATTGTTTTTAATAAAAAGTTGAGTTTTATTTATCTTTTGTATTATAAAGTTCCTTAAAACAGTGATCACTTATTCATCTTTATCATGCTCATTGTTAGCAAATACATAAAATAACCTCAAGCTTCTGTAGCTGATTACTACATAAGCTACGTAAGCTCAGTGTTAATATGGAATAGTGCAAAATGATGCAGAGGTGGGTGTGGAGGTAGGTGGGGGTGAAGGAAGAGGGGCATTAAATTAGATTCCTGGTTATAAAGATATTATGAAGGCAGATTAATGTCAAAAACATCAAAAACAAAAGATGAATTCTGTCTCTTATATGAAACTATATGATGTATACTGGCTAGGGGCACGAACAGGAAGGGTAATCAAGGTTAACTCTGATTTCAAGGGCTTTAGGAGAACAGTCCAATCAGAACAAGCTGAGTCAGGTTTAATTATCAACTGAAATATGATCTGATATATATGGAAAACAGTGCTATAATAAATCGTATCACTACTGCCCAGCACTAGCTCCTGATTGCTTTGTTTGTGGGTATGTTCACTAACAGAGATACTGCTATCTCTGAATATGTAATACAGACAGACAGAAACTACAGAGAAATAAGTGGAGGCATGAATTCTACTCAACACCACCAAAGGAGAGTGATGGAAACTCAGCAGTGGTGGTCCGCATCAGGCAGCAGTGGAACAGCTGGAGAGATGGATGGAAGACACACAGGCCAAGCACTGTAGAGTTTACATCAAACTTCGTAACAGCAGGTTTATCTTCCCCTTACATTTTAGAACTGAAATCTTTGAGAGGTTTAAATACCTCTTTTTTTGAAACCTTCATTCTAAAAATATCCATCCAAAAATAGCAGTTGTGCATCAGTAAATTAACATTACAAGCCCAATACTTATTTTCTAATGATTTTTAAGGTTTCCCTTTAATAGTAAAACAAAATTGGAAAATTGCCTTTATCAGTTGTCAAATGTAGTTCACAGTGTTACTATAGTAACACTGGTTCACATTACTGATCAATAAACAACACATATCCCTCCACATTAAGTCGCTTGCATGGAGCTAGAGTGCAAGAGTTTGAAATAAGGCTCACTGAGTGATGGTGTAAAGATCCAGAAATGTTAAAGTCTGACTTTAATGAATCAATATGGTGACAAATAATCAGAGGAGGGTCAAAAAGAAGCAAACTGCTCTACACACAGTGACACAACAGCAAACGTATGGATTTGAGAATTTGGCCAAAGCTTTTGGGATCCCAAGTGACTGCATTTAGAGCAGAGCTGTGTAATATGGACATTTTACTGCTACTTTTTCAGATTGCAATATATTACCCCCAACATGTCACAAATGCACTGACAAATTAACAATGTGACATGGTTGAAGATGCCCTGCACTAATCGACCTTAACCGTTTATTTTGTTGCATTAAATAAATCTTTTTATTCAACACAGGCTCATCCAGAGCTGCAGCTGGCGGTTCACTTGCATGCTGCAGCCTTCAGCAGTGCATATACTGCAAAGTCCAATATCACAACAACCATGAATAAATAGTGTAGCCTTAGTGCAGCTGATATTTCAGTATTTGTGCAGCATTTGTGAGCGAAGCAGCTCACCAGAAACCATTTGCACCACCTCTTCATCCTGAGTAAAGTTAGACAGCTAAAGGGAAGCCATGAACTCGGACAAAGCGTGCAGAGTGCTGTGAGGATACATCAATACGACACGTCTCTCCTTAGAAAGTCAATAAAACACTTCAAACTTCTACAAAACGCCCAATGTCCTCATGATGACCTACAGGGCCAAAGAAAGAGCATGTGAAAGACTGAACTATTAGGTTTTTGCCATGTGTTCGGTTGCACATCAATGACTGCAGCTACAATTTCACATCTAGGAAAACAGAAAATCAAACAGCACCCATGTACAAGCCCAATCCAACCCACATTTATTGTCCTTAATGTGAAAGCAAAACTTGCATTAATGAATTGAATTAATGATGCTCTGTTCCCCTTAGAACTTTTTGTCTAACAGACCCTTATTGTCAGTGTGTCTTTACATCTGATCTGTAAATAATCTCTTCTCCGATTGCTTTTTCACAGTAAACAGCCAGTCCTGGCTTAAAATGGGCTTCTCTTCACCCTCCTGGTGTTGGGAGCATTGTTAGTGATGAGGGAGAGAACGGGTTTGGGTAACTGGCACTTCCGATTTGGGGGGTAAAAATATCAGTCAAATTCATGAAGAGCTTTTAATTTCTTTCTAAGAAAAGTCAGGGAATTTCCATCTACAGAGCACATGCACTTGGAAACTAGAGAATTATGAAACTGTACGTTTGAAAACATACAGTTTGCACACAATTATTTTGAAAGTGCAGTTTTCCGTTATACAGGCCCATTAACCAGAGCAGAAGTGCTGAATTTGTGCTTCTTGTTCTTTGCCTCAGTCTGGGCCTGTGGCTCTGTCAGAGGCTGCAATGCTGCAGGTCAGAAAGGCAGAGAAACAGAGGGCAGAGCCATCAGCCTGGCTCTGATGAGCTCACCTCCCATGTCAGACCAGCACTGTTTGCACAAAGTCGCATTTTCACGGCACATCCACACACATACGCACACACACACACACCCCATCTCCCACCCTCCCAAGCCCTCTTCACAGACTCCAGAATGAAGGCAGACATTGTGCCATGTGCTGCTGCATGACGTGCGAAGGTGTGTGCATGAAGCATGACGGGCTGCTAGCCAGCTAGCTGGAGGTTTGGTGTGAAAGTGAGCAACGTGAGAGATGTTTTTTTTTCTGCACTCGAGACTGGTGAGAGAAAAAAGCATGCTCGGCTGGACTGTCAAATCCAAAACGAGCACCATAAGCAGCGCTGTATCAGAATGCAAACTGGCAGCTTGGGGCTTCTCAGCAATCTGCCAAATTCCATATGGCAGAAATCACGAAAATGCAATGCTTAAAACTCAGTGCTACAGTAACACTAGTGGGTCATTCTCAGCACTGCACTGACAGTGACGTTGTGACTGTGTAGTGCTGGTTTGAGGAGATCACACACAGCAGCGTTGCTGGAGTTTTTAAATACTGTTGCTGGAGTTTTTAAACACAGGATGCAGTTGGCTGAATATTTCTCTGTCCAGCAGTGACACTGAGAGGTTTAAACACTCAGGACGGCTGGGTCTGATCCATTCCTACCAGCGTAATGCACCACCACCACCACGTCAAAGACACTGCAGTGCTGAGAATGACCCATCACCCAATACCTGCTCTGTGGTGGGCCTGTCGGTCCTGACAACTGAAGAACAGGGTGGAAGGAGGCTATCAATGCATCTAGAGAAACCGATGTACTACAGTCTGCAATTATGGAACAACCAAGGTCTCCTGAACGTTAAGTGGAGTTTACTACAATGTGTACAATTTGCACAAACAAAAAGGTGGTCAGAATAATGTGACTCAACAGTATATAACCCTTACTTACAATTTTCACCTCTAAATTGATATCACCATCAATGACTATTTGTATGTTGGCCAGGATACAAAGAAGAGATCCTACAGCTCAACAGAATAACAGGTGTAGCACTTAACATACTGGACGAAGGGTTTTTAAAGTAAAAAGTAATTTGATCTTGAGAGCACATTCATTATTAAAAACCATTTGTGAGCTCCTTTAGAACCACATAGAGCAAATTGCTCTACTCCCCAAGAGGGCATTACATCACTGAGCTGCTGCCCTTAGACGATGCCCCGAGGTCAATAACACAAGGAATCTATCCACAGGGGCAGATCAAAGCTTTTCAAGCTGGCCATCTCGGGGAAAGCCATTATACACTCATTCGTGTGATAAGACGGTGCAAGGTAAAAAACCAGGCGAGGTTTACTCCTCTACACCTCTGCAGAAGTGGCACGCTCACAAAATCTCCACGGACCGCAAAAACAAAAAACAGCTAGATACTAAAGCGGTTGATGCTGGCAGGCAGTTAAGATTATTCCAACCTGCTGTTAACTTGATCTTAAAGTCTATCGGAGAGCGTTCGGGCCTGCGAGAAGTCATGAACATGAATTTCTAAGTGCACACCGCCTGACTCATCAAGTGTCTGCACTCAGAGAGCAGGTCCACTCTGAATATTTCAAACCAGTGCTTACAAGATATGCCAGGATCTTTCTGCACCACAACAGTGAAGTCAAGCTGAACTGCTGCACCGCTTATTGATTACGCAATATATGCAAGCTTGCAAATGTGTGCACGCACACACACGCACACACACACAATCAAAGATAATGAAACCATTACAGCCCACTGGTGGGGGGACTTTAATCCCATCAAGTGTCCAATGCATTTCTAAGGAGGTTATAGAGTGTGTGTGTGTGCAGCTGAATGCCTGTGTCAGTAGTGGATGCATACTACTCAGTAGTCTGCATACATTCAAATGTATAGATGAAACCAGGTTCCCTCAACCCTGGTCCTGGATGGACCTGCACATTCTAGGGGATTTCCTGCTTTAACACACCCCCTGTGTTGGGTGCTCGGAAATCACTAAAATGGGCCTCCAGAACCAGGATTGATAAGCACTTGTTTAAAGACACAGGACAGTTTGCAGAATGGATGTAAACATACATGCCCTAAAGATCAAAAGCAGTCCAGTGCTGGGACACTTTCACAGAAAGTCAGTAGATTACAGTAGGATAATTATGACTCTCAGTCAGGCTACATCTAGGATTATACAGGTATTGTCACAGTCACACAAAATGCTCATATCTCCAAAACGGCAAATTTACAGGTGAAGATAGAAGGCTTCTTAACTATCTTAGGAAACCAATAAAAACACCTGTATTCATTTTGGAATATTTCTATTGATCCAATGAAGATACAAGGATTCTGCATGACGAGGTAAAGTTTTAGAAACATACATCATATATACTCTAACAGAAATGCACCAAGGAGCAGCTGTTGGAATCAAATTGACATTGTGTGTGAATGAAATGATGACATATGTAAGTGATTACAATATTAAGGATGAGAGGATACGTTTCTTGGGGAAAACTGTAGAAGGTGCAGCACACCAGTAATTGGGGGCAGTGTCAGCCCTCAAAGGTAGGATTGAAGTGCTCACCAAGAGGCCTTCATACTTTAACTCGACGGTCATCCGACCCCAAACAAAACCTATATTTGCCGCTAAAGATTGTACAGTTCCAGACCACAGCAGTCCAGGTTTCTCGTTCCCGACATCATTACAAACAAAGGCAATGGTGGCTTGGTCAGAATGGCCTAGATGGTGGGCAGTTCATCAAAAGTGCCATCTTCAGTCCAAATGTCTTTGACTGCTACACATACTTTTTAGGACACACTCAATGATCTCTCACCAAGAGGTACACTACCCAAAAGTAGCCTCAGAACCATTATACAGGGCACTGAGGGGCGCACTTTACGTCCTCTTGTGTCGAGAGCCTGTGTCTAATCAGACCACACCTGTAATCATTAACATATCTGCCAGACACATAACTGCAGGTCCATGAGTGTACTGTATATGTGGACAAATGTAATGGGACGTCCACTCATTTATTTCCTGCTGCTTCTGTTGGTGTAAGTGTCTCTACTGTCCAGAGAAGCGTATTTCTGTGGGGCTTTGTCTGCATTTAGCAACAAGGGCATTAGTCAAGTCAGGATGTTGGATGATCACCACCCCACCTCATCCTCAACTCGGCCCAAAAGTATTTTTATGGATTGTACAGAGAACACCAACAGGATTATGACACAGCACCAGATGCCAAATAGTAGCTGGACAAGAGCATGTTTATTTGTTTTTAAGGATATCGGGCCTTATTCACCACCTGTTCTTAAGAAGAAATTTCTTGTTTTCTTATTTGAGATCGGTTCAGTTTACAAGCAGAGTGGTGATCGATTCTGCAGTTGAAAAACATCAGGAATCTGATAGACTTCTTATGTGGTCTTTTATTAGGAACATTCTTAGGACAATATTGGTGGATGAAGCCCAAGTTGAAATGCTGAATCTCAATAAGACTCAATAAATGAGTCTTTAGCACAAGATCTGTACATCTGTAGAGCTCTGGACAAAGTCAGAGAGAGAGAGATTATTGGAATGAGGAAAATATGGAGAAATGAGAATTGCTCATAAACCAACCAAAAACAAAAACTGTAGAAAACACTTTGCAGCAGAATAACAAACCCAAATAGAAAACTAAACAATCAGAGATGGTTTTGAGTCAATTACCCAATTTGAACCACTTTCACCTTATGAAGACAAACCTGGAGTCTCTCAAAACAAGCTGAAAATGAAAATAGCTGAGCTGTAAGTTTGAGAGGAGCTGTACAGTAATGGTGTGTGTGTGTGTTGGAGACTTTGTTCATGCCAAATATTTGCCATCAAGTGCCGAAAATGACATTTATTTATAATTACAATCTTCTTCTTCTTTCGGCTGCTCACTTTAGGGGTCGCCACAGCGGATCATCTGCCTCCATCTTGCCCTATCCCCTGCCTCCTCCACTGTTACACCAAATTTATTTATAATTACAATCATTTGTCCAGTTACATAAATCACCTCTAAAGACCTGTGAAAAGGGGCCGGATCCATCTAAAGTCAACCTGACGTTTTGTGCTTTAACCGCACAGCTACTCAAAGTGAACACTTACAGTCTGCACTGTATGTTGTCATTAAAAGCATGCTTTAATGTTTACCCCAATCTGGCTTCAACCTCAGCAGAGCTACTGAACACATGAATCTGACTGTAAACAAAACGAACAGCTATAATGTAAGGGAGCGCATCTCGTTTCCTCACACTCCTGACATGTGACACTAAGCTATACTTAGACAAATAAATCTGATACAGCATATCACCTCCAAAGATCAGCCTAAAAGTATAGTTTGACTCGACATTGCTGGATCACATTGTGCTGCTCGGGAGTATAAAGTTTAAACAGTTATTCGCAACCAAACTTTAAAACCTATTTATTTCTGTGTTCTGTTCTTTTTGTAAACATGTTGGTCCCTGGGCTCATCAGTTAAAGTATGCCAATGCAAAACATGTATATTTTAACATTTGGAAAAAAAGGACCAGTAGGAGTGGACACAATAATTAAGATACTTATATTGCCGCAACAAATAATAGAACATTAAAATATATACTTTAAATATATGGTGGATATTATAAGCACTTAAAGCACCATTTGCGAGAATTGGTTTCTTGCCCTTGGGCTCCCCACAGAGTCAGGAGTGGAATTTGCGGAGAAGGCATGTGCTTGTCTTCACCTTCCTAAAGCATTGTATGAGATAGGAGGAGAGTTCTAACAGGGTTGGGTAATCGACACTACCAAACTGGGATCAATAAAAAAAAAGTATTTTACAAAAAGTGAGAAGATCTATCCACTCATTATCATCAGTAAACAGAACTATAATCACAACTGACAGATTTCTGCATTAGATTAGATCTGAACACATTGTACTGAAGAAGAATTCCAGGTTTCTTTTTTTTAACACAGCTCCTAAATGCCTAGAAATCCTGCTTTGTTTTGAAGAAATCTATCCACGCGTTCTAACAGGCAAACTTCCCCCGACTGCCAACCTCTGTCAATCACCTGAGGATCTATGCAGCATTGCAGATTTCATAATGCTCTGAAATGGCAAGCGTTTACAGCTCTGCACACTGGGTTGTAGTTTTTGACAGAAACCACCAAATAAATCTGGCTCACTCCTCAGCTTGTGACCATCCATCCATAACCACATGTTTCTCAATGCACAATACAGGGTAAGGAGGAAGGCATGGCAGCTGATTACTTATTTTGCAAGCAGGACAGAATAAAAAGTCAAGGGATCTCAGCGAGAAAGAAAGCCTTAACCATAAAGTGTCCAAGAACGTTGTACACAACTTAAAATGGACTTAGAAGAAGAATGTTTACCTGCTCTTCTACTGCAAATCAAATCTAAATGTTTAACTGGAGTCTAATTCACATCAAAAAGATGAAAGAAAATGAATAAGTCATGTTTCTTGGTTTAAAAGGATTAATCTTTCTGATTAACGCAACAGAAAAATCCCATAGTTCTTGGGGAGATGGATCAATCCAGTGGTCTGAAATGCATATCCTCCGCTGTGGGAGGAAGGCAAGGAGCTGGATGTTCAGCAGGAAGTGTGGAATTCAGGCTTATTGATTTCTCATCATGCACTGAAGCGAATCAGAGTGGCTAACTCTGTGACCTTAAATAAAGCTCCTGGTTGCTATGCTACAAGTAGAATGACGACGACCAGCACTGTCCACAGACAGTTATGAGCCGTTTGGCATCTTTAATAGGGTGAACATTTTTCATTGACTGTAAATCTGACCTTCTCATCAGCAATATAACGCTGCAAGGTGTGGAAAAGTATTCAACAGCCGTTGCCAGGAATCCTTAAAAAACTCATTTTAGGAGTATAAAAATACACGATGCATAGATTTCAAATGACTGATTCAAATGCATTGTTTTTAGGATGTGTCGTCTATTTTACGAAAGCTACACAGAATGCATTTATTTGTCAAATTAAAATTCTAAAATTATTTCCAGATTTTTAAAAAATGAGCAGGAAACATAAAAATGTGCTAAAGATGTGTGCTATTAAGAATATATATACTTTTTTAATCTGTAACATTTGCACAAACATATATTCAGGCATATTTAAAAACATACTAGCCAGCCTGCCATATCAAAATACAGGACTGCTGCTTTTCTCTGTTATGAAAAAAAAGAATTAATGCAGACTCATTTTAGATTGTACTGAGGTTATGTTTAGGTTAGAGTTTAGGTTAGGGTAAGTTTAGGGAGTGGTTTAGATTAAGGTTAGACTAAGGAATAGGGAGTGGTTAGGGTTTGGATTGGAGTTTAGGTTAGTGTTAGATTAAGTTTAGGGTTTGGATTGGAGTTTAGGTTAGTGTTAGATTAAGTTTAGGGTTTGGATTGGAGTTTAGGTTAGGGTTAGATTAAGTTTAGGGTTTGGATTGGAGTACAGGTTAGTGTTAGATTAAGTTTAGCCTGATTGGAGCACAGGTTAGGCTTCAGATTGCTTTAGCCTGACTGGAGCTTCAGGTTAGGCCAGACTGCTTCTAGGTCTGACTGAGCACAGGCCAGCAAGCTAGACTGCTTCACGGCCTGACTGGAGCTCAGCCAGTGGGTTGATCAAGTTTAGGCCTGACTGAGCACAGGTTAGTGTTTGTGACTGCTTCACTGGGCCCTGACTGAGCCGAGGCCAGTGCCAGATCAAGCCTAGGGCCTGACTGAGCACAAGTGTCATGCCAGACTGCCTAGGGCCTGACTGGAGCCTAGGCCAGGCCAGACTAAGCCTAGGCCTGGATTGGGAGCATAGTGTCAGGCTTCAGGATTGCCTAGGCCTGGACTGGAGCTCAGGCTAGGCCAGATCAAGCTCTAGAGCCTGACTGCTTCAGGTTGTGGGCCAGACTGCCTAGGCCTGTACTGGAGCTTCAGGCCAGGCCTAGACTAAGCCAGGGCCTGGGATTGAGCCAGGCCAGGCCAGGATTGCCTAGGGCCTGACTGGAGCCCAGGCCAGGCCAGATCAAGCCCCACGGCCTGACTGAGCCAGGCCAGGGCCAGACTGGGCCTCCCCCAGCCTGGGTACTGAGCTCAGGCCAGGCCCAGACGAGGGCCTGACTGAGCCCAGGCTAGTGCCAGATCAAGCCTAGGGCCTGAGACTGGGAGCCCAGGCCAGGCCAGACTGTTTAGGGTTTGGATTGGAGTTTAGGTTAGGTTTAGATTAAGTTTAGGGTTTGGATTGGGAGTACAGGTTAGGTTATCAAAATATAGGGGCGTGGTTAACGTTAGGGTTAGGTTAAGACTGTGATTAGATAAAAGGTTGTGTTAAGTTTAGGTTGGGTTTGGCTGGCTCTGCAGTAATTACACTGATTACTTCAACATTCTCAGTCTGGGTTACTTGTAACACTAATCTCATTCTATTTAGTACATAATGTATGAGTTTTGAAATATTCTAATGCTATGAATTTCAAGACCAGGCTGTGAGCCACACAGTAAAGGTGTAGGTCTGGGCTTGTTCAAACCTCAAAGCTCCAGGTCACTGTAGAGGAGTTTTGCTTTGTAAAAAGTGTGTAAACGTGGGATGGAATGGGTGTTGAACTTGAGAGGAACCCCTAAGTTGGTTCAAGAAAACCCTTCAAGAAACCATTATCCTTTTAATTGCTGTCTTTGAAGCACCTAAAGAGGTTCCTTCAGTCTCAAATGAAATAACAGGCAAAGGTTCCTCAAGGATCTTGTACTTTTAACAGTGTAGAAGCAACAATATTGTCTATGTTATATATAACTATTGAGCACTTCTCCAGTCAAATTTCACTGATGGTACACATATAGACAGACTGACACCCAAAACACATACCCATTTCTGATATTTTTGATTTTCTGCATCATGGGAATGCTGCAGTTTTTTTTGGATAGACTATTTTGGATAGTTTTGATTCATCACAAAATCCCTCAACAGTATCTGCTGAACACCCCAAAGAGCAGAAGAAGCCTAGTTCTTACAAAAGGTATCTTTACACTGCATCACTCCGCTCTACACACAGATGTATGATGATTTATGATCAGTAGCTGCTGGGATTTCTGCCTGGAACAGTACAAGGTTGACTGTCACACCACATCAATCAAGCGCTTCTCTCACGCAAGAAGCTTCCTCAGAAACTGAACCACTGGAAAGCAATGATGGCCTTTCCAGTCAATCTTGCATCACAACACTTTCTCTGGATGTTTTTGTAGGAGCCTGAAGAAGTGTGTGCATTACAGTTGCTGACTCTAAATGACTGGAGATATTTATAGCTTGAAAACTTATCAGTCAAACTTGCTACTGAAATATCAACCAATTAATTAGCCGTAATGGAAACTAACTGATGCATCCTGTTGAAATCCAGTCCGATCAGAGTCCGTGGAGCTGCGGGTCTGAGGAACTACTAAAGAAGCTTGGCCTCGGACAACAGCAGGAGCAGGTGGAAAGGACGAGTGGAATTAATGCACTTATAACTCATTCGAATGGAAACACAGGTGTGTCCCAGTACTGAAAAATAACCCAAAAAAATATCCCAGCTCAGAAAAGGGGCAAAAAGTACAGAGTCCGCACCCAGCTGAGCTCTGACCCCAAACTCTCAGAAGTACGAGACACAGAAAATGTCAAAACAGCATGTCATGTTTATGTATGGGATCCTAAAAAGATATAAAGATAAAAAGATACAGCACTCTTTCCACGTCACAAGTTTTAAGTCTTGAAAGCAGACTCAAGAAAATAAACAATCAAATCTATGCATTTGACAATGAACTGTTTCATAAGCATCGGTGACCTTGAGAGGAGGCAGACCTTTCAAAACAAATGAATTCTGATTGTCAACCATCAAGACTCGAAAGCTGATTATCAGCAGGGAAGGTGCAGTCCAGCTTAGACACACCGAGTCAGTCAGGAAAGACTTTGCTTATCTAATATTGCTTCTAAATAATATTATATATATATATATATATATATATATATAAGATGTGTATAAGAGACAGTATATATATATATATATATATATTTATATATTTATATATTTATTTATTTATTTATTTTTTATTATCTGAATAGCTATACACAATATATGATATGATGAAAAAAAACAATGTGAAAAAAATAGGATACCTCATGAAATTCCATCCCAAAATCCATAATTTTACTATATTTAAACATAAAATATGTCATCATTTCTTCTTTATACACATCAAATTTTACGCACCCCCCATAGTGTGCACATTAAAGTATGAAGTGTGCAAAATAGAGGAGGAGCTGAGAGCGGTGGGCCAAGCAGAGCGAAGGAGCAGAAAAAAATTTTCCACAAGATTGAAACAGAAGATTATTTGAACACTGAAAAACGTGTTTTGAACAATATCACCTCAGCCCATCTCTTGTTCTGCATATATAGTGCTATAGATAGAACACGCAGCCCTAGTGTGTTTGCATGTATGCTTGGTTTTTTTCTACCAGATTAAAATAAATGCTAAAAATGTAAGGAAATAAATGATCTGAAGGACAATCAAGACTGTAAACAATAATAACAGTATGTTTCACCACACAGAACAGAGCAAGTCCATTCCTTTGAATTATTATTTCCCAGTCATATCACTACACTGTACATTTAAAGTAAGGGCTGTAAGTGGAGCGTGTCATTCAGATAGTCCATCCATCTTACATGAACAGCACAACAGTAAATAAACAAAGCCTCTGTCTACAGGGAAACGACACAAACACAAATGTTTCTCATTCTTCATGTGATAGAAGAGTAATTTATCTAAACCCCATATGTGTGACATGAATCCGCTCCAACACAAAAATACTGTCAGACCCAAACATGCCCAAATTAGTAAAGTGAGATCAGCAGAAGCAAATATGAATTGCTTTACATCTGTAGAAACTAGTCATCAAGGTCACTCAAAACCTTTTTTGACACCAATCCCTTTAGTACGAGGTTTATATCTGGGCAGGGATGATAAAAATGCCGATAGAAATGTAATCGAGATAAATAATGAAATTTAAAAAATCCAGATGCTCAACACATTTTACAAGAAGGTTGGTGGTGCATTTTAATCATTTCATCATATGCAGCCTCAACAAAAATTACAGTTTCTCCTACCCAACACATTAGGGTATAATGCATGTGGCCCAAGTCAGTGCGGCAAAATTTAAAGAGGTGATCTGCACCATGCAAACAACCAACTCAAATAAAACAAGCCAATAAATAAATAAAAACATGGGGGGAAAACACAAGCCATTGTCTGCCATGCTGTCGTGTATTTAAAAGGCAATTTGTCTGATCCACATCTAAGCCCTGCAAATGGCAAGACGTCCGCTGTAAACAAAACAGCAACTGTTGGTTCCTGTCACAGTCACTGTAAGGAGTGAGGCCTGCTTGTTACACTACAATGCAAAGTTCATAAAAACTCTTTGTTTACACGTCAATACAAAGAAGAAGCAGTAAAAAAAAAAAAAAAAAAGATTCCTAATAATAATAATAATAATAATAATAATAATTATTATTATTATTAGTCTAAATAGAAACCTCATGGAATGACCGAGCATCAGCAGGTACCAATCCAACACTGGGTTACTCTTACACTGCGGTTACATTTAACATATCCATCCCACAGGCAGGTGTGTGATGAAAGACAGTAGGAGCCACTTAGCATTAGGCCAGTGGACTGATGCCAGTTGGCATTCGGACCTTGCATGTTTTCGTTCAGTATAGGCTGCGTTAGCATTCTCATTTAATGGCCAACGCACAGGCCTCTTCAGAGTTGCAGCAAAATAATAATATGCACTGAAGGCACGACTTCACCCCAGATCAGACACAATCAATACCCATTAGCTATATAGAGCTGTGTTTAACTGGCCAACAAAGAGATTTTGTGAGGCAGAATCGCTGAGTTAGCCCAACTTTAATAGTGATCACGTATCCATTCACGTAAATTTGACTTAAAGCTTTTTTATCAGCAGGTTACAGTTGAATAAAGCACTTTTCCGTGACACTGTTAGCAGCATAAACAGGGCAATAATCAGATCTGGCTTTTATTTCGTGGCATTACACACTACACGACTAGACCCAAGTCAGCACTAACGGAGTTATGCAAGTTATGCAACCTTACAGCCAGTGAACTCCTGTAAGATCCCTACAAAACACTCTGAGCAAATGAAAATCTGAGAATACTCGGTTGCTGCGGCGCCATTTAACTGAGAACAATAGAACTGTCATGTTTCAGTCGGTGAGGACGACTGTACTGGCAGGAGATGATTCACTGTCACAGCGAGATGGTGTAGAGATGCTGCGAAAGATTTTGGTTTGGTATTCGTTTGAATGCAAAATTGAAAATAACCTGGGGCAGCATGTTATCATTCACATCCATGACCTTTAGTAGAGTGAAACAGTCAACACACATCACGCACCACAGACTAACCACAGACTAACCACAGACAAGGAGGACAGGAAACACTCCCTAACCTCAGTTTTGTTCCTCCTTTTTCCTTTAACATGTAAAACTAAATACATTCCTGCTGATGAAGAGATGCAATGCACCAAAAAAAGTAATATTTGCAAACCTAAACCTGTACAGTATATATTTCATTTGATTCCCATCCAGGTGGCAGACACATTTGGGCCAAATCTTGGCCACTTTTGGCTCTTACAGTTCAGACGTGGGCCATATTTGTAGCAAACATTCCCTGCTATCTGGGAATAAGGCTGCACAATATTGGAATTTTTTGGCAATATTTTATTGTTCTGCAATATATGTTGTGATATTTACAAAATACAGACAATTCGTCATAAGTCAATGGTTGAGCACCATGATATTAATAAAACCCTCTGTGTAACGAAGACTGCAGTAAAATAAATCATACTGTCAGAAACACTCTGGCTCAAACAGAGGTCATGGAAAATGAGAGCAGCACCACTGTTTTGTGTGTTAATGCAGATAAAATGCATTTTTGGATTTCTGATTGGAAAATGGCAAATTAAAGAACAGCTGTCATTAATATAAAAAATATCACAAACGCACAAGGATTTTACATGATTGCAATCATTTGCTTTTGGTAAGGCCAGATTATTAGATCCTGTCAAGGCTGTTTCAAGTCCAACTATTATTTACATGCATTAATAAAGGTAGTCAATAGACTATATTCAATGATATTCAATGCAAAGCACACCGACTAAATCCGTGAAACAATATATAAAAGAAACCTGATCCAGGTTCAGCAAACCTCACTGCTATGCGACATTTCCTCTCAAAGCGAGAGTGAAACCAAGAGACTCAGGAAATGGCCAGGAAATGTCAATTGGCTGAGTAGGAAAGGTCATGAGAGGGCAACAGCACAGTGAATGAACTGGACCTTGGCTCAGAGCACCAATGTAAGAAACATCCTGACTGAGATCATGTGAAATATGGAAAGTTCAGCGGTAAGCATTTCAACACTCCATCTTTCAATTGTTTATTAAAAGGGCCAAAAAAAAAAAAAAAAAAAAAAAAAATTGCGAATGTTTCCAAATGCACAGTTAATAGAGTCCACATATGGGAACTAAGCTGTGCAGCACATTTTGAATTCAGTGTTTTTGTGAAGCCATAAATTCTCATTATGCACATCCATCTATTTGGCCTACAGCAGTTTCGCTGGACTTCTTTACACTGAAGTTATGAGCTGTTTCAGCCTGAACTGCTTCGTGAACACGGAGTTTATTCGCGCACTAATCTTAAAGGCAACAAAACAACCTCTAAGTGATAAAGGGTCGGAAACAATGACAAGCAAAGTACATTATGACTGCTTTTGGTTCATAAACCAAATCAGAGGTGGAGAGAAATGTAGGATATGGACCCAACATGTAGGCCAACATGCATTCTGCAGTCTGCTAAGACAATATTTTCAACACACACTATATGTCCAAATGTTTGTGGACACCCCTTCAAATAAATGCATTTAGCTACTTTATACTGCACCCATTGCTGACAAGGATGTGCAAATGCACACAGCTGATCTAATCCCTGTAGAGAACTACTGCCAATAGAATAGATTCTCTGAAGCAGATAAACACAAACCAATTGGCACCATGCCTAAAGTCAGAATGGCTAGAGGGGCATAAAGCCCCCCAGTATAGCACTGTGGAGCAGAGGAATCAGGTTTTTTTGCAATGATGGTTCTCCATACAATACTTCGGATGAGTTGGGGATGATGTGGGGTAGTGTTCATCCAGCAACCTGATCCCAAATCCTCACAGCAATGCTCCATCTAGCAGAAAGCCTTCCCTTTATAAGAAGAGACACGTTACTCCACCAAAAGTAGGATAATCTCCTTGTAAGTTTATTTGGAAATTCTTGTGATTATTACCTCTGACAATATAAAATGTCTGAGTCCGACATCTCGCCAAAGCCCTGAAATATCTCAAAAACCTAATTTTCTTTCTGGTTGATTTTATTAGCTCATTCTGAGCTTGTTTTCTATAATATAAATCAAAACCTATTGGTTCGTTTCGCTTCAGCTACTTGCTGAGGGACAACAGACACACCTGCATTTCCAAGACAATGACAGACACACTGGAACAACAGGGAAACTGACGTGTCAATAATGTAAACAGTCAAACTGATAACTTTAAGCTACAAGCACAAGCTGAATTGTTACTCATAACAATGCCAGACTTACATCTGCACTCATTTAGTCAAAATCAGAATGTACATGTACAGTTTATGTCAAAGGTATTATATCTAAAAACAAAGTTAATTAATGTTAAAGAACAATAAGCAACTGTATCAAACGGTGAAGAAGCATATATCAGTTTGGGGAAGTTGCACTACTGGCGTATTGCCTCAGTTCCTGTTAAGCAAACAGAAAATCTGTGTCATGATACAGACCCTGCACTGTAAAATTCTGCGTAATGTTGTGAAAGCATCGGCATATTTTATTTTCACCACCTCTGTCTAGAGACTGACCAATCAGGACAAGTTCTCTCAAGATTACCTGAGGAAGCATACTTATGGTTCGAGCTTCCATAAATGATAAGGCAGAGAGATTAAACTGTTCTCGACAACAATCAAAGAAGGTTTACTAAATACAGTCCAATGAAGGGATGGTATCAAAAAAAAGAGACAAAATGATAGTGTAACAGTTTATCATGAGTTACACAACAGACAAGTTAATTATTCACATACAATAATAATCTTCAGGGGCCAATTAAATCGTCATCAAAGTCAGAATTTCCAGTCTGATCCACTGAGGCAATATTTGCCAACACAAACACAGCTGATGTCACAGCCAAAATGGCTACACACACAATGAACACAGAGTCCTGTCTGCTTCACCTGTGGGTTTATGTTCTTAAAATGATGTGGTATCTAATGCAGGTGATCTGAAAACGCTCATCTAATTGCATGATTTATAATCAAACTCAATTCACGGTTTTAATAGAAGAAGCACTGCAACTACAAATGTATTCTCAAACATCACTCCTTCTAAAGAACTGCTTTATTTCTTAATGTATTATGGATTTCTGGATTTACGTCATGTCAATTATGTCGAATGCCAGCTACAGCACAATTCATTTACCAATGCATTGGGAACGACATAATAACATCTTGGGGCGCTACTTCTAACATGTCACGTTTAAACCAACATTCAAAAGCTGCTTTAACAACATTCGGACAGAATGCTTTTAAAGGAAGTTGAAGAGTTGAACTTACGTCAGGAAATATTATCTCTCTGTAACAAAGTGTCTGTGAGAAAGATACACTGAAATTCCAAAAGCAAGTGTGAAAAATATTTTTGAATTAGTGGAGACAGACAAGTGTTCAAAAGCCGTCACGCTCTGGTCATCCAAAACAGAAAATCCAAAAAGCCTGGCTGAGCATCAGCAGTGCGAAACCATGAGCTCCATGCTTAAAGCGCTTCAAGCTAACTTCTATCCTGGATGCATAACTAAATAAAAGCCCTAAATACTGGCTGACATAGAGGGCTATTTTTAATACGTACATAACATTTCGGCAATGTTATGTTAACCAGGCAAGTCATTACGAACAAGCTCTAATTTCACTAACGATTGAGTACTTCTACTTCAGAGAGCACGACTGGTCTTGCCCTTGATTAAGATGGTACAATATTTACCCACTTCTCTCAGCACAGTGCTAGTCAGAGTGGGCATCTTCAGCTGTCTAGTGATGCAGCATCGTATGATTGGAGAGTCCAAGCTACTGGGTCGGATTGGAAATGACTATACAAATATAAATAATGAATATCTTGGGAAGACAACTGGGAGAAGACTTTTGGTACACTGGAAGAATTTTGAGGATTATTGGAACACAACTTGTCTTTCAGCCAAGCTAACCTCAGCAAAATGGGTGACTTTTATTATGTTTTATAAATTTGGGTGAAACAATGACACCACTTCCCTTTCTGCATAATGAACAATATACACTGTTTACACAAAAGTAGGACATCTGCTCATTCCAGGCTTCTGGATATTATAAAGAGTTACTGAATAACCATCTCTACCTTGCAGGGAACTACTTTCTAGATTTTGGAGCACTAGTGTCAGGATTTGTTTGCATTCAGCAACAACAGCGTTAGTGAGGTCAGGGTGTTCGATGATCACCACCCTCTCTCTTTCCAAAAGGACTGGGTGCAGCGCCATCATTCCTGAGAACACAGATTCACTGCCTCACAGCTCAAGGTTGGAGGGCTGTATATCCCTATGGCATCAGGCATGACCAATACGTTCACATTCATCCGCTCCTAAGAGACAAGCTGCACATCTGTGTCAGCAATGAGCTCAGATTAAAAACAGCTGAATGCACTCATTAGAAATGTTTGGGTCCACAAACCTTCAGGATTGTGGTGTAGTGACAAGCAGGTTGATGGAACTTCATGTCTCATTCTAGAAAGCACCATTTCTGATGTGCTAACAAGCCACCAGGCCTTTACCAAGCAATGGACTTTGCTTCCAAAGCATTTTCTGGGACAATAGCCACCTATCTGCTCAATGGACCAAAGGTGGCCCACCAATCTAAGTCCTACAGAGCTTTGTGTCTTAGCGTACCAGTCTTATTTATATTGTAATGTATATGCCAGCTATTAAGCTCTTTGTGAAAATGTCTTCAAATTAAATTGTGCAGAATCTCAGACTTTAGGTCAATTTTGTCCTATAGATGGATGATTTGGGCACATGGCTCATAATGTAAGCAATCTTCCTCCACCCCGTATACATTGCAATAAGCTGTGTTTATGGACAGTTTACTGTTTCGTATACTACGATTTGGATGGATGCATAACTGTTGCTACATACAGCCGTCAGGCCACCAAAACACAAACAGGCAAGTCTACAGTCAAGGTGGATCAACTTCTCATGGGAAAGGATGCTCTGAAGCACTTCAGGAGAGACATTCACACTACAAGAAAATGCTCAGAACTAGCTTTGAGTGGGATGGCGTTACCACTCAGGACTGAACGCACTCCAGAACGCAAGCACCCAAGTCTCCTCATACACTTGAAAACACTGAGAAATTAGAAGTGCTTATTCAGATTGAACGAAGGGTAAATAGTTTGTGGTAAACATGGTCCTTTTCAGAGAGTTTGCAGTAGGTGTTGTGTAGCAGGAATATCCCGATTCTATCCAGAAGATCAGGATCAGGATCAAACCAGGGGTGAGGGGTCCAGAAATCCTAAAAAGGAAAGAAACTGATTTTGTGGTGCCATTTTGGCACCTGTCTAAACACTGGACAAAAGAAAGCGGAGGATAAATGAGAGCATGCTCCCCAGGAGTGACATCACTGCAAGTTTCTGGTTGCACCCCAGGCATACGCACCATTAATGGACATTATTCTCAGCTGCTGCATTGAGACACTTCTCAGAAGGTAACAGAACAGTTTCGAGTCAGCAGTGTGGAACTATTTTACAGTGGAAGATGAAAACAATGTAATATCTGTGGGTCTTTGCTTTGACTGTATTCAAGATTGTTTTGTCCATTTGATTCTATTCCACAATATCTGTCTGGGCAAATATCTCACCCTGTCTTTACTCAATTACTGCTGGTTAGAAACTAAACTAGAATGGAAATGTTTTGATAGAGAGAGCTCTTCCTTTCTTTGGTTCTGAACACAGCACTGAGATGAAGTAGCTTACATTAATGCTAGGTCTAATGCACACAAGCTACAGAAAAACCAATCATAGAACATTCACCACATTATAAACTAGATTTTTCACATCAGCAGTAAACAAACAACAGCTATTAGTCCAGAGTGTGTTCCAGTAAATGCACACAGACACACAAAGTGATTTGCCATGTTGCAGTGCTTTAAAAGAAGAGGGAGCTCAATGGACATTGAATGAACATGTGCATTCAACTCTCTGACAATTTATTTCCTACACAGTTTCACAAAAAGTGTTTGGGCAGATAAGAGCTGTTCGAGAAACCGTTTTTTTTTTTTTCTCATTTTCCTTCTGCATTTACCCGCATCTTATCAGGAGGTCACTGTGCCTTCAATTCCTTATTGTGCTCTGCAGCAAGGTGCAGTGCAGGGGTCTGCATGACCTCTCAGTTTCCATATTCCTCCATGTTGTCACACTCTGGAGTCTACTGCATAAGCAGAAAACTGGAGAAAAGTCTGTACCTCAGAGAGTGGCTGGTTTCAGTGGAGCTTGGTGGCTGCCTGAAGGACTGAGGTGAAATATGCCCATCACACCTGTCTGAAAATGAATTTATTATCAGAGCGTAGCTGTAGGGCTAAGCCTGGTTTTTGGGGTAGTCAGGATCTTCCAGGCTCATCCACCATATTCCATTAGAGAGGCATGAAAGCATACAAATATCAGATTCAAAAGCAGACAGACACTTTCTGTACTTAAAGCAGCAAGACAGAAATTTTGCATTATACCTGCTCATTCACTGTTTCATCTGAAATCAAAGGTATTTCCAAAAAAAAAAAAAAGGAAGAAAAAAAAAGATGTTATCCTGCTTGGACATGTTGTAGACGCCATGTTAACATTCCTCACCCTTATTGTTAAACTTGGGTATCTGATTAGGGCCACATATGTGACTCAGGATGTGTTCACATAGCTTTATAATCAGATACCTCAAATACCCCAAGAGTACAAGAATCTCACAGATCTCTGTCTTAATCACATACAGAAGAAGCCTCAGAGGAAGGTTTCTCCTCGCAAACATTTTGTAGAGCACAGGAAGCACTGAGCCAGTACTGACACGCAAACTAGATAAGCTGCAGATGCCATTTTCCCTCTACATTGCTGACACAAGGTTGCGCTGCCTCATCTGGGCTGCCCTAAAGTGAGTGACAGTATGACAGATTCACACTGTACATATTTCTGTCAGACTAAAAGCCGTACCTATTGCAAAAGGAACAATTATTTTATGTTTTGCAAAGTCCCATGTGATACAAAAGCTGTGCTTGGTCTTTGGAGGCACGTAAAATAACACAGTAATCGGTCACCTGTAGTGCTGCTGTTGGCTAATATACAGGAAAGAGTGGAATCCCTTGTGCAAAGTAATTTGCTTTCACACGGGATCCATGACGTGACACTTAAAAATGATGTATGTCATTTGCTGAGTAGTACACATTTTTGTGAAAGGCCCCAAAAGGCTCCACACTTACGGAGGTTGTGTGATTTTACACATACGACCATTCTCTAACCTCTCTTTACCATTTAGAATGGAGCTAGCTCTTTTATTACTGTGTTGTCATGACTGATATGTAAATAAGCTATGCTGCAATTGGCTGTGCTATTCTGTGCCTCATTCTCAAAGCAGTCCAGCCTGAAACTGAAGACTAATGTAGGGCCCATTAGTCGGTTTTATTTCTTCAGAAACAAAAACTGTAAAAATTAACATAAATATTTAACAGTTTGTTTTGTTTATGTATCATTGCTGTGTAAAATGAATGAAAACCATGTACGTTTGAACCGTATAGTTGCTCTGTACACTGTACACAGAATTCTGGATAAACAGACCAATAAAAAATGTTAATTATTAAGAACATTTTTGCTTTCTCCTGTAAAAATAAAATTTTTTCCAGATACAGTTTTGCACTGGACAACAACGATATAGGTGATCAAAAACGTGTTATTATAGAAAACATAAGACCCTGTGAATGACTTCAGCACAACAGAAACAGGCTTTGTCTTTTCAACTTCTTACAGCCTTTCTGATCATCTTCTAAACTAACCATCTTCATCTGAATTAAAAGTCAGTAAAATACAGTTACTGTTAAATGTTACATCATAACTACTGTTAACCAGCTTGGCAAAAGGTAAGACCTCTACAATACTCCACAAGACCAATAAGCAGGAATGTTTTCAAGCTACGGAGATGCATTTAGTCATAAGGATTATCTTGCAGACTGTCAGTGATTGTGCTGTTTATCCTATTAAAAAGCAGAAAAGGTGGCTCCTTTCAATGTGAATGCAATCCAGCAATCCAGCTGGGCACGGATATTCTTTTTCCCCCTACTACATGGTTTCCACCCTGTGAACCTTGGCTGACTAAGGAAAGAATGTCTAATATGACACTACCCATCATTTACAGGAGTGGCAGATACACTGTGTCCTCGGAGATAAACAAGTCCAGGATTTCATTAGAAGCATGATTACACTAAAGTCTGATGCAACAACTGAATACTTTCATTTATGAAATAACTTTAACTGTTAAAACTTCAAAAAAGACTGCCTGGTCCACTTCACCTTCAGCAAGATTTGGGTTTGGAGTTCAGTAATTAATTAGCTTTACAGTGAAGACATCAAAGCCTCAAGAAACCAGAAAACAAACTGGTCTGCTTTCGCTACCTGTGCGGTGACTAGAGCTTGGATTGTGTCTTTCATTTAATCTGATCACATGTCTGTTTACTTCCTGTCAGCACATTATTTTATGTACTAAACATATTCAAGATGAACAATTAATCAAATATTTTTCTGTTTGTTTTTGAGATTCATGTTTGTAAATGTCTATGGGTTTATGCAACATAAGCAGTCCTTTCTGACCTCTCTATTTCTAGGCTTTTTCTTTTTGTTGTGCCTTTAAAATTGATACAGGCTTCTGATTGACTGCCCCTTTATTGTGACTAATTCAGAAATGCAGCCCAGAATTAAATACCTGATGCATTCCATTAATCTTTGCCAGCTCAGGGGTAGAAACCTGTTTAAATGAAGTGTTGTCATTGTAGTCATTCTCATTGGTGACAAACTGTCACTTGTGAATTCGGAGTACATTTCAACTTGTGACTGTCAGAGTCTGCAACAATTTCCAGTGTGGCATTTGTTATAATATATTAAACTTACGTCTGCCGAGCCTGAGCTTTCAGGCTGCAAATGTGTCACTAGCTTGTACGCCACTTATAAATGGAGCTGACAGACAGAGGCTCTCAAAAACTGTATAGTTGGACTACTGTAGAAGTCTAGTGAACCTACATTTCTGCTGAAGAACACCAGCTGCTGGTGAAGGTGGTGTAATGCCCATTTTCCTTGGCAAATTTTAGCAAGTTAATTCCAATCGATCATTGCTTAAATGCCACAGACATTTGAGTATTGCTAACCATGTGCATCCCTTCATGGCCACAATGCACAAATCTTCCATATGTCTCAAACTGGCTTTATGAACATGACAATGGCTTTATTGGACTGTTGGCACTAATCCAATTTTGGCATATCTAGACTGTATCCAGATTTTTGGTAGCCTGGACAGCACAAAACCACATGAAATCAGATTTTTGAAAATTACATCCAAACCACATTTCAAGGTGGCTTGAAATCCGATAATTGTATTTGTACAGATTCATCTAAAATTGGATTTCACAATGCGACAAACAACAAGCATGTCAAATCCAGAGTGATGGCAGTGCAGGAATCTAAGAAGAGCGTGGCACCAACATGAATGTGTAGTTACTGCTGCCTATATTATTACCACACTAACCCATGCAGATGTTCTTCACTGGATCTGAATCCAAAACATGTTTGGGATTCACAGGATGAACATGCTCCTGCAACATCTGCAGGAACTGCATGATGTAATCTTGCCAATATGAAGCAGAATCTCAACCATCATATGAAATCCATACCATGATGAAACTGAGTGGCTCTGCCTCCAATTTATAAATGTGTTGATCAGGGTGGTAATGAATTCAAACACTGTATCCATAAACCAAATGCATTGAACAGAATGTCCTAAGCCAATGTTGACACACATCAGTACATAATAAAATGAACAAAATGAATTTTCCATTAAAGGAACTTCAGAGACTACCAATGAATATTTGCCTACAGATCTAACGCTGGCTCATTTAGTCATTATCTGCTGCTGAACAAACATGGTCCCTGTGAAATTAACAAATAAATAAGTGAAGTGATACAGGGCTTTCAATCAGTTCCACATCCACAATTAACAGCAGATCAGGGGATCTAAGCAGCAAGTCCTAGAATGCAAGAAGATCCAAGAGCAGGGAGGAGATTATATAAAGAGCGATGAATGCCATGCAGAGGGAGAAGATGTTGTGCAAGAGCTTTACAGTACAGTGTTGCACATTTGGACTAAAATGCTCAAAAATGATCTGCTGTTTAATCTACAGAGGAAAGACAAACCACTGAGAGCTTACAGCATCACAACACACCAGACCAGACCTGCATTAAACAGTGAAGGCAGCTAGCTCTTCTTCTCTGAACACAGCCACCCGGACAGCTGGATCTTCAGCACAGACGAGAGGAGGACACACTGAAGCCCACCAGATCGAGCTGGAAGCAGACCTGCAGACCGGGGGCGAGATGTAATCCGTACAGCAGGATGTGCTGCAGCGTGAGCAGCGCTGCAAGCCTCGGCTCCTGTGCACTAACAAAGAGGAGCACTGAGGCTTCCACGCTCTGCTTAAAGCCCCCAGATACGAGGACAGACCTCATTCAGCTCCTTCCAGCAACGGGGGGCACTTGGGGGGGCGGGGCTATGTAGATGAGATCATCTACAGGGTCTCACAGCAAAAGCAAAAGCGAGACAGACTCACAGACAGACCTAGAGATACAGACACCGACAGAGACAGACTGACTGACAGACTGAGTCACTGACAGACCTACAGACAGACTGATAGAGACAGACTGACTCACTGACAGACAGACAGTCACTGAAAGAGACAGACTGACCTACAGAGTCAGACTGACAGAGAGACTGACGGTCACTGACAGAGAAATTAACAGTCACTGACAGTAACTGACAGGTAGACTCACTGACAGACTGAGTCACTGACATTGGTAGACTTACTTGTCCGTGGTGAAAAGCTCATAAGCTGTGTGTCTCAGTGTGTGTGTGTGTGTGTGTGTGTGTGTGTGTGTGTGTGTGTGTGTGAGGCTCCTCCAGCAGCGCGAGCAGGGAGCTCGGGCAGGACTGTGGTGAGGAGGTCTGTGTGTGACAGTCCGAGAACTTCACCAGCAGATTAAAGCTTTAATCTACAACCCGAGTCCTCCATCCGCCACAACAGCACAAACAAAGAAGAATAAAGCAGCTCCTAACCTGAGTGTGAGCAGTGTGTGAGTAGAGAGAGTGAGCAGAGTGAGGTGCTGCTGTTTGTTTATGTCGGACGGGATGCGTCATGACTTCCGCGATCCCGGAGCCGCGCATGCGCAAGCCGGAGCCTCTTCCCTGCGGCTACGGTGGAGGCCTGAGCTCGTTTAAAGAACCTTCACCTAGAACCCCAAATCCCACCCACTGTGTACACCTGACTGGAGCGTGCTTAGACTGCAGCTCCAGAATGAGATACGTCAGCACTTCAAACACTATATGGAGCCTGTTTATCTTCAGGAGTAGTTTAGGAGAAGAAAATTCAGAAAGTGGACTTGAAACGAGAACATTGATTAACAGTGGTGTTTTAGTCAGCTGGCAGGAACACGACAGAAGGGCCCTCCAGCAGTGCACTTAACTGCTGCTCTCCAGGTGCCGTGGATAGTGCTGCCCACCACTCTGGGCAGGTGTGCTCACTACTAACTCCTCATGAGCAGCTGTGTGTGTGTGTGTGTGTATGTGTGTGTGTGTGTGTGTGTGTGTGTGTATTTGCTGCAGATGACTAATTTCCCTGTATTCAGCAGTTGGTCTTTATGTATGCATGTTTTCACACACACACACACACACACACACACACACACACACACACACAGCTGCTCACGAGGAGCCCTCAAAGCATGCTTTGTATTTATGACAGTGGTGTAAAAGCAGATTCATTTGTGTAACTGTAGAGGGAGTCCAGCAGTAAAACAGCAACTCAATGCATTTTAAGGAGCATCTCACATCACTGATGAAATAAATATATTAACATTTATATGAAAGTATATTAACTTTTCAGCTCACACCGTGCACTCCCCAGTCCAAATGCAGAAACAAAGGTTTTGTGAGGTCATAAACACTGTATTTACATACACTATATCTCCAAATGTTTGTACACACCCCTCTGATGAAGGCATTCAGCTACATTACGCTGCACAATCACTGACCCAGGAGAACTGCCAGTAGATTAGGACTCTGGAAGGATGAACACAAAGCTACTGGCACAGTGCCTAATGCAAGGCATGAATGAGAGGGCTCTGCACACCCTCAGCATTGAACAGTGAAGCAGTGGAAATGTGGTCTCTGGAATGATAAAGCTCCATCCAATACTTTTAGGATGAGTTGGGGATGAAGTGGGGTGGTGATCATGCAACGTCCTGATCTCACTAACTGCTCTTGTTGCTGAATGCGATCAAGTCCTCCCAGCAATGCTCCAGAATGTATTAGAAAGCCTTCACTGGAGAGAAGAGATGCTTAAAAGCAGGATGAGTTTGGAAGAAACAGTGAATGAGCGGGTGTCCCAATACTTATGTCCACCTTTCCTTACAGCGAGTTGAAAGCAAGGAAAACACTGAGAGCTACTCCAACTTGAATTCACTTCAATGGTTTCTGTTACCACAGCAATTGATTAGTTGCTTTATTATTTATGCGGTTCATGTTCTGAAAAAAGAATTGTCATCACGAACAATAGATTTTAGGGTGTGAGTGAACATCTACTGAGGTTGAAGCTCCCCCTTCTGTTCCACAGAACCCTGTAGTCCATCTGTTATGCAAGGCTACATTTTATATTCCCTGCTCTTCTCTGCACGTCTGAGGGAGTACAACAGAACATCTGTGTGTTTGCATTGTGTGGGCCAGGAGAAAGGGCTGGGATTGCTACAGGCCTTGGGAGAGGGACAGGATCTCTACAGGCCACGGGTTGCGCTTTGTGAAATTCGTGCTTTCACACACTGCTTCTCTAAATGCTTGTTTTATCAACTTGTGCATTAGAGGCTTGAAAGTGGTTAAAGAATGTGCTCGCTTCATTGTTATGCAACATTTGTCATGAACCACATTTCCTGCAATTGCAGATGGAGGACATACCATTCACTGCTCAACACACAGCTACGGGACACCTGATCATGTTGAAACCCTGTGTGCGTTTGGACATGTAGAGGTGATGAACCTGTTCAGCAAGTTGGTGTTGATCTGCTTGTTTCCACACAAACATGCATTTTCACTAAGTGTCAGATTTCATATGACTAAGCTGAGGAGGGAAACATACTGTGAGATTTTTCCTTTCAGAAGACAACACAGTTAAAAAAGGGTTCTATATAGAACCATGAACACTCAAGGTTTGCATGGTTAAAGAGTTCCTTGCTTCATGAAAGGGTTCTTCAGATTAATGCAGAAAGTGCTGTATAGATTTCCATATAGAACCCTTTTGAAAAGCAATATATATAGCACCAAAAAGGGTTCTAGTATTGTTACAAGCTATGTCATAACAATAATACACACTAAAAAATAAGGGGGTTCTTCAGTAGAGAACCATGGGATGTTGGAGAATGAGTTGCATAGAACCTTTGGGGAAAAGGTTTTATATGGCACCTATTATTACGATGCAGCTTGTTGAAGAACCCATTTTGGTGCTATATAGAACCCTTAACAGCACAATCTCCATTAAACTGAAGGATCCTTTCATGGTGCAAATCACCCTTTAATCATGCAAGGGGTTCCTTTGGTGTTCATGGTCCTAAATAGAACCATTTTCTTTATTGAAGGACCCTGAAAGAATCCTCATTTTAAGTATGTACTATTCTTAAGGTACATCGTAACAATAGTAGAACCCTTTTTGTTGCTGTGTAGAACCATGTACAGTACATTCTCCAACAGCAATTTGAACCATTTCATGATGCAAATTGCCCTTTAGATGCAAAGGGCTTTGAGTGTTCATTTTCTTTCGTGAAGAACCCTTGAAGAACCCTCATTTTTAAGTGTGAAGGAACTGCAAAGAGCTCGTACTCTGATGTTGCACTTTAGAATGTTAATAACCGCTACGAAATGACAGGGATGAGGCCCTTCTTGTTTAGTTTCATACAGAATGTGCTGATTGGATAAATTATACATTTGAAAAGACCTTTTGACAGCATTGTGCCTCGCCCTCTGGCTGAGATTTCACAGGAATATAAATCACAGGCTCCCCACTGGTGCAGTCACAACTAGATCCCACTCACTCCGAGTCTCTGTCTACTGCCTTCAAACGCTATTGCAGCCCTGCTCCACCTTCTGTGAACCACACTGTATGACATCTGCTGCTTTGTGTGAGCTCCTGTCAGAGGAGAGAGATCCAGGATTTTGAATCTGGTTGAAATTTGGCCTGTTTGGCAAGTACACACTCACACAAGCCATGAAGAAAGCCCTGATAAGGCAAGAGCCTCTAGTATCTCATCACAACACTGGGGTATGAAGTCTTATTGGTTGTCCATATGATCAGATTATGATATTTCTGGATTAAACGGATTACATAACACACGCACTCCCCACCTGGACCCTGCAGTGATCGAGGACGTCCGGAACAACAGCAGGAACATATACTGATCAGCGATAACATCACGACCACCTTGTTTCTACACTTCATACACATTCTTCATGATACACTCCTCTGACCAGACAGAAGCACTTTGTCGTTCTATAAATTACAGTCTGTAGAACAACCATAGAGAAGGTATTATGTGGGTGGAGGGTCATTCACAGCACTGCAGTCACACTGACATGGCGCTGGTATGAGCGGATCAGACCCAGCAGTGCTGCTGGAGTGTTTAAACACTGTGTCCACTCACTGTCAACTCTATTCGACACTCCCACCTACTTTAAAGAAGTCAGAGACAAAAGCTCATCTGTTGCTGCAGTCATAGAGCAACATATTCATAATGTTATGGCTGATTGGTGTTTTGTTTTGAAATGATATTTACATTTAGAAGATGCTTTCTCAATGCACACTGTAAGAACAAAAGTATTGAGACACCTGCTCATCCATCATTTAATTTGAAATCAGGGGCATTCAAAAGGTTTATCCCACTTTAGTTGGATAGAGTTTAGTTAGAACTGTCTTGCTGTGAGGATTTGATTGCATTCAGCGACAAAACAATAAGTGAGGGCAGGATGTTAGATGAGGATGTTAGCTCTCTTCTCCAGAGAGCCGCATTCTATTGACAGTTCAAGCAGTTAAAACTGTCCAACGAAGCACTGATGCACAACATGCTGAAAGAAAATTAGAGTAAGTTTTAAGCTGTTTTGATAGAAAATGTTGTTACTCTGGCAGTTAATGTGATTCAGTTGGTCACACTATACTTCAGGTGTCACCAACACTGCTCCTGGAGAGCTAGCTTCCTGCAGACTTTAGATTCAACCCTAATCCACCCCACCTGACTGAACCAACTACTGTCTGCAGAACTTCCTGATTGGCTGAATGGGGAGCATTATTTGGGGTCGGAGCTGAACCCTACAGAAAGGTAGCTCTCCAGGAACAGGGTTGGTCAGCCCCGCTTTAAGTGAAATGACTGAAATCTAATTGTGAATTCAAATCAAAATATTTTTAGGGTAAAGTATAAATAGAGGTAAATTACATAATGTTGAATAAATCATATGTAAAAAATAGACCATTTCAACTAGATCACAAAGCCTGCTCCTGGAGCACTACCTACCTGCAGACTTCAGATTCAACCGGAGGGGCAACCTTGGTTCTGGAGCGCCAGATTCCATGACCAGGGCTGCCAACCTCTGGATTTAACCCTAATCCACCCCACCTAATCCACATAATCACTGCCTTCACAAGTTCATGGTTGACTAAATGATGTGTCACATTCACTGCAGGTTTCAACTCCAGCCCAAGTTTGTTCTCCAGGAGTGGCTTTGGTGACTCCTGGTTTAAAACATTTAAGTATTTTTCTGCCTCTCAGAATTTCATGTAATACTGCAGTGAAGCACAAAGATGTTCTCTTGTTTACATGTAAAAAAATGTTTTCTTTGGAATTTTGGAGGTAAAACTGATGGAAATCTAATGTACAACCTAAAATACAGATTTCCAAAAAATCTTTGGATAGTTAATGTAGTAGTGCATCTAAAACATGAATTGAGAGTTAATTTGTGTACATAAATTAATTCAAAACCATTAAGTTTTTTTTTTTTTTTTTACTTCAATATGGCTACTAATGAGACAATATGAATATTATAATAACATTTTAAAAACATGTTGCTTTAAATGTAATAAAAAATGAATTTCTTCTTAAATTCTCATTTTTTTATTTGCACTACTATTTCTACCATGATCAGATCTGTTTAGCCTTTCTAGCCTAAAAACATTACCTTGTTGTGTCTTGGCACACATACTACGATGTATTGAGCTCCGTGATAGACAGATGTTTCTCTCTCAATTAGCAAACATATTTAGTATAAAGTAATCAGTAATTTTCTAGAATAAGCTGCTGTTGTACTTATGATTTTATAAAGGTAGAAATACACCATATGCGTATCAGTTGTCACCCGTGTATTGACTTCTTTGTATTCACATATAGACACATACGTGTGGTTGTACAAACACAAACAAATCTAGCTCAACATCCACCCTCAATCAGGCAAATTAAAACCGTCAGTCAACACTAAGGAAACACAAGAATATTTTATTAGTTGGATCCCCAAATAAATATTGAAAAACGTAGCAACAACTTGAAGCTGACTGTGCTTTGCAAGAACATAAAAAAAAAAGATTGTAAAAAAGGAACTTTCTAAAACAGCAACCAGCCAATTGCCCACATCTTCCCATAGCAAGCCCTTCAGAAAGTTAAGAATGCTACGTGGCCATACTGCATAGTTGTGTACAGCTGACAAAACATGTATAACTCACATAACTGCATTCGTAATAAACCCCAAAACTAGACAGACACAGAATCTTCTTTAATTATGGGTGTACAGTACCTGGTATGAAGAGTAGAGTGCTGTATGCCTGAAACGAACCAATTCAAAGAATTGATGAACACCGCTTTACAAAAACACATTATTCAGTCTCCCCATTGTCCCATGAAATATTTATAATTCCTAAAGTGCATCTCTCAAAGACTTGCCATGTGACGTCATCTCTCTGATTTTAAGAAAAATTATATATACACACACAGTCTTGTGCAAAAGTTTGGGCACCCTTGGCCAAATGATGTGTAGCAAACACAGTCTCGCAGTCTAATCAAATATTTTTAGTAAATTCAAATGTACAGTTACTCAGTCTTTCCTAACAAAACAAAAAAATAGCATACAAAACCAGCAATGTAGGCTGTGCAAAGGTTTAGGCACCCTATGTTGCCGATTTTCATATTTTGAGTAAGATACTCAGACCTTGCCTGAGACGCATCACCAGTTGTAATTAGGTCAACTGAACATTTCCAAGTTTTATATCAGCAAGGATATGTCTGAAGTAAAACTGATTTTAGTGAAAACAACAATGTGAAAAACACTGCTGTGATGCACGGTGACGGGTCCATCATGCTTTGGGCTCGTCAATGACAATGAAAAGAATTTCATGTGTGGAATATTCCAGGATTCAAACATCAACCCACCTATGAAAATGAAGTTGAAAACAGGATGGGTTTTGAAACATGGTAAAGATCTACAATATACTATAAGCTTTGGGAACGTCTTTCGTATTCCCCTAACCTGTCACATGTCTAATTTGCAACGATCAAACTGATTTTTTTTTTATGTTGACAGAAAACCTGTGCTTTAAAGATTTGCTGAAAATATTAAAATCTGATTAGCTACAGACTGAGTTTATTACTTAAAAATAAAAAAGTGCCCAAATCATTGCATGCGACTATATATACATACACACACACATACACACATATATACACACACATACACATTTGAAGTCATGCATTATGCTCATCTGAAAGATCTGTAGAGTAATGAAAACATATCTAGAATCAACTTCTTTATCATGCCAGGTTCTTTTTTTTTTGCTTTTCTTACCATATGTGGAAAAGAAGAGAAGAGGAAAATGTATTCACATTTGTGCAAAAAAAAAAAATAATAATTGCAAAAAAAGTTGCATGTGCTCTCTTTCTAGACACAGGATCCTTGGACAGTTAAGCAAACATGGTGATAAAAGCACACACTGGTGATAAAGTTCTTGATCTTTTAATCGCTTTTCATGAGTATCTGGTGTTTATTCTTGTATGGTCCATAACCAGCCTTCATATTTTGGGCAGCTTTGGTGCACTAATGATGGGGTTAGATTCTTGTAGAAAGCGCCGGCCTGCACTTTTATAGTCATAAGTGCAATCATGGGTCTCTGCATAGCGGTGTGTGGAGCAGAAGTTGTTGCCACACCTTAGACAGAGAAACAAAGAACCATTATTAATAGAGATACAAAAGAGCAACACCTGCTGGATGACGATATACAGCACCAGTCAAAAGTTGACTGAATGCATAATGTTACATAACTCTTGCTACTTCTTTTGATCTTTATTAAAATCATATCCACTAATTACAACGTGCTATATGGACAAAAATATCAGAACACCTTTTCATTGCTTCTGAAATCAAGGATATTAAAAAGAGTATCCTACTTTTTTGACATAAGTGTCTACTGTCCAGGGAAGGATTATATCCTAGGTCTGGGAAACCTCATTATTGTGGAGAGTGTAGGTCTCTAAATTTTGACTGGTACTACATTTATACATAAGTAAATAAAAGTGTAGAAATGGCACCAAATCACTGTGCATCCCTAATTTCTAATTACAGCTGTCTCCATGCCATCCACATTAGTATAAATAACAAAATTCAATCTGAATGTCATGCACTCCTGTGCTATTTAAATGTTCAGTGCTCTTTCCCAAAGAGGAAGTCTGTAAAGATAATCAGTAACCAGAAATAAATCATTAAACCAGGTGTTTGCAGTGCTGAGATCATTCAAAGTTGTAGGAATTTAGAAATACTGTTAAAACATTTAACTCATCTCAAATATACATTCATGAGTCATCTTGGTTACTGCCTGGCTTTGAGAGCTCTCACAAAACTCTTGCTAAAATATTGCTTACTAGAAAAAAAAACAAGGCAAAAAAACAAACACAAAAAATATCAATTTTATGGGTCCAACAGGCCATGGAATTCTAACAGACCACACAATGAACAGAGTTGAATCATAAGGTTGAGCACAGTATGGTACATTTGAGAGGGTGATAAAGATTGCAGCCAGCGAGAGATGAACTCATACCTGAAACTGCCAGAACATGTAGAGGAAGATTTCATAAGGCATCTCGGTGCTGATGCTAAATCTTTCAGACCAAGGTCACTGGAAGAATCAGATTCTACACAAACTGTGCTGCCCTAATATACCCTGTATATCATAAAGCAACAGACATTCTCTACAGAGGCAACTAAATCATGGTGATGGAATCCAAAAACACATGACAAATCCTTTGGATGGAAAAAAAAAAAGACTATTAGTGACTATTCATCATCCAATTTCTCTGTAACTGCTAGGAATTGTTCAGTAACCACTATGAATTAGTCAGTACCTACTTTAAAATATTCAGTTACCACTAGGATTTAGGTTTTCACCATGAATTATTTAGTGTGTTTTTTTAAATCTACTATGAATTTCAGCATCTAAAATGAACTACTCAGTAACTATGAACTATGTTCTGTATCTCCATTGAATTATTCAGTAAGTACTATGAATTATTTCATCACTACTGTGAATTAAAGAACTGAATTGAATTATGGGCCCAGATACAAGACTTCAGGATTCAGAGATGGAATAGCACTAAAAAAAACACTCTATTTTGATCAAAACACTCTGCTCAGACTAGGAGTTCTAACCTACGCAAGTTCAGCTTGAACTGCACAGGGAGCCCGTGAGACTTAATAGCATCTCCCCGTAGCCTAAGGTAAGTACCTGCATTCATAGCTGGTGGCTAGCCCAGTCTTCTTCCCACACAGGAAGCAGTGCTTTGAAGTCTTCTTCTTTGAGCCAACAGGGGCTTTCACAGGAGGGAGGTGATATGTTGGAGTGCCTGAAAACATTTAAGGAAACAAAACAAACAAACAAAAAAACATTAGCAGCTTTTATAATAATAATACAAAAGAAATGGGTGAGGGATCACACAGTCCTCACACTTGTACCAGTGAATAAACACAAATGCACATAAAATAAGTAATCATAGACATTACCTTTATTGATGATAAAAAAATAAAAAAAATATTGTGCTCATTTCTCCCAAAGTGTATTTCCCCATTTTCCTTCTCTATTGAGTAACTGATTGAACGCATATACAAAAATGTGACAACATGAAGTGCATGAATCCTGCAAACTAGCCCATCACGAATACTTGCTGTCTGACTCAAACACACTCACACAACCAGTTGGGCTTCTTCTGTGCACAATGAAATATCCCAATGTTCTTCCGGCATGAGCAGGTCCATTATGGATCACAAGCTACCCACAGTACATTACCCCGCTGGAACTAAAAACACAGGTGTCAAACACAGCACCACCTATGTGCATATATGCAATAAATCATTACACAATCACAACAATTAGTCAGGTTTCCGCCTACAGTAACATTTCAGGTTGCTCAGGTAGCGAATCACGAAAGTAGGGGGTGAGAGTGAAGCACAGAACAAAACAATAAAGGAACCATCGTGTGACGGAAACAGTCAGGAGAAGCACTAGGCCAGGCACTGAGGCATGAGATTGGATTTATAGTTGTGTTCCTCTAGAGCTATCAGTTCTGATGCATGCTTCCACAGATGTGCTTCTGTGCCACTATGATGGCACTGGCAGTGATATTTCTGGGAACATTTCAGAAAAATCAAAAACACCAGCTGCTAGAGAACGTCTCGCACTGAAACACAAAACACCATCCCAGAAGACTTGTACATTTCTGCTGTCTTGAATAATAAACATGGTAGTGGTCTTATGTGCTAACAAATTAGCTGTTATTCTGTGTGCACACCTATACAGTGCGAGTATGTGAATATGTACATGCATCTGCTGGTTGTGAGTTTTGTTTGGTTTATTTCCTGTTGCTTGGTTTCTATCGGCAGTTGTTAGATGCTCTTCTGTGAATGCTGGTAAATAATTGAAAGCGAGCTACATCCCTGTATGATCCATACAACATGCATCAAGCTCATAAAGCCTAGCTGCTACCCTGCTAACCTCTAGGTCAAGGCTGCACTTTCATTGTGTTGCTTCTCAATGTACCACAAGCAAAAATATCCCACACAGTGACCAGCCATGACCAAATGTATACTGTGGGTTTCATCAGTATATTTATTGCTTACCATTTTATTGCCTCCTGCTACATAAATACCAAGGAGAGGTCATGCAATCCATTTACAATTCATGTCATTGCTGCCTAAAATCAAAAGTGGGTGACCTCCCAGGTAAGAAACATTGTTCAAATTTAACTAATCTGAGCTCAGTGACATTCTCTCTGTCTCATCATGATGCATCAAATCGTTTCATTATAATAAACCTAGTTGTGAAAGAAAAACATTTTATGTTACACACAATGCTGTTTCTGAGACACAAAGACACTTCTGTACGTCAGCAGCCACCTAGTCTCCAGGAGAGATAAGGCATCCTACTGAATGTGTGCAGTGTAGCATTAAATAGTTGTCTGGGATGCAGGGAGATGGAGCTGTGTGAGAAAGAGTGACTGCAAAATACTGAAAAGTGTCTCAGCAATCCTTCTCACAAAGCCACAGACTCACCTTGTCTCTTTACTGAACTGGAGGATCCGCTCGAGGAGCCCAGCATTCCAGATGGCTGAAAAAGAAGTGATTTTGTCAATCTGTGGATAACTGTTACCAACATATCATAAACATCTTTGTTTATCTGTGTAGGCCGAATTGACAAGATCAATTTAACAACATTGCTGTTCCTAAGGTATTTCTGTTTTTTTCAGCTTGTCATTATTAAACATAACTTGCATCTTATCCTCAACACTGTCTAAAAGCAATGATTGAATGGACTAATAGAAAAACTCTAAAAATATTTGGCATTATTATCTTTGACTTCCATTGAAAGTGGAAAAAAAATGTCAATCCTTCTCCTGTAAAGTTCCAACTTTTTGCACAATAATGATGAAATACATTTTCAGACATAACATTATGACCACATCCATGTTTCTGCACTCACTGTCAATTTTATCATCACTGTCCACTCTATCAGACACTTCTACCCAGATGTACCACCTTGTAGATGTAATGTTAGAGACAGAATCTCATCTGCTGCTGCATAGTTTGTGTTGGTCATCCTCTAGTCCTTTATCAGCGCTCACAGGACGCTGTTGGCTAAATATTTTTGGCTGGTGGACTGCTCGCAGTCCAGCATTGACTATGAGGTGTTTAAACACCCTACCAGCACTGCTGTGTTTGATCTTGATGTTGATCACTTGTACCAGTGCAACACAGAATAAGATCACCACCATGTCAGCGTCTGTGGTGAAAAGATGGACTACATTATACAGTGTAATTATAGAACAACAAAGGGCTCCTGTATGGGAGCAAGGAATTGGACAAACTTATGATGTCAGTGAATGAAGCTACTTTAAATGTGTGCAGAGACTTGTGCACAGCTTGTCTAGTCCCAGTGGAGAAGTACTGCCAATTGACCATCACTCTGGTCGTGATAAACACAAACCAACTGGCACCATACCTAATGCCAGGTGATAGAAGGGTATAAAGACCCCCAGCATTGTGTTGTATATTGGCAAGAGCCTGGCAATACAACCATAATGATACTTGGGTTATAATTCAACATACTGCAATATTTTAAGATGCCACAAAATAGGTTATTTTAAAGCAAAAATGTGTGAATATATGGATAAAATTTACTTTTTATGCAATCCGAACAGTGGGATCTGAAGACAGTACAATACTTATCTAGCAGTCCAGGTTTTAAACATATACCTACATGTAAATTATTAATAAAAACTTTATAATGTGTTTTTGAGAATCAATACTGTAGTGCAAGACATACTTTTCCAATACGTTGATACATCAGTATTTTCTTACACTCCTAGACATCACACACACACTCACTGTGTATACAACTGCTCTCTGCAGGGGGTTTATTCTGCGCAGCAGGTCCTCCTGAAGCAGATGGATGTTAGCAGGCACAGGAGCAGAAGCACCACACAGTCTGCCCAGCACACGTGGTCCTGCCATATTCTCTCGACCTCCAGAGCCAGCCAGTGAAGCCAAAAGCTCTGTGTTACTCACACAGCCCAGCAGCTCTTTGGAGGCCTGGTTAGCCATCTTGGTGAGGTCCCTTGCCTCACTTTTGGACATCACCTCTGTCCGCTTACCAGGAGAGCTCACCTTGATGCCGCAGAGAGGGGTGGACTGTGGGGGTGAGCGAGGCGGTACAGGAGGGCTGTCAATAGAACTGAGGAGGGTGCGAGACGGGCTGCCCCGCAAGGAAGCCCCTTTGAATTCAAAAGGCTGAGGCATGCGTGGAGGGGTTAATGGATTGGAGGGGAGATGCAGGGAGCTGAGCACAGGTTGGGACTGTAGTGTTTTAGTGCCTATAGCCCATGTGTCATTGTCAGATTGAGACTGTAGTGTCTTAGTGCCAAGAGGCCAAGTACTGACAGAGTCTGAGCCTACGACTTGAGACAGCAGTGGTGGTGCAGCCATAGGCTCAGCCACAGCCCCTAAAGAGTCCAAACTGGCATCCTGCTGCGTGGACACATCCAGGCTCAAGGGTTCTGGAAGCAAGTTGTTGAATGAAACAGGTTTAGGAGTCTCCATCACAACAGCATCCTCTGCTAGTGTTGCTAGTTCACCCTGTTGTTCTGCCTCATCTTGAGCAGAGAGGATGGAGAAATGTGGGTGTACACAGTCTCTTATGACCTTAGACCCATCCAAATCCAGCCTAGACACTTTGGGAGGCAGTCTAATCTTCCGAGGGGTGGGGTTATTCCATGGCTCCTCCTCCTGAAGCATGTATATACTAGAAGCTGCCAGTGAAGGAACAGCTGTGCCGGAGGCAGGACTCAGCTGAGGGGCGAGAGGTGTGCTGTAAGGGCCGGCAGCTGAAGAGTGGGTTGCAGGTTGCTGCTGGTCACCAACTGGAGGTAGATGTGTTGCAGAGGCATGGCCTATTTGAGGAAGGACCCGGAACATTCGGTGGTGACGGACGGAGCCGAGTGAGTTACTGCAAGGCCTGGGGCCAACTGGTGGCCTGACTTTCAGCTTAGCAGTCTTCTTGGGCTGGAAAACACATCACACATGTAAAGACAGGAGTATAAAAGCAACGTTCATATGTCTGTGAAAATAAACACACACACACACACACACACACTGATCAGCTACAACATTATACTACCTGTCTAATACTGATCTGACCATTTCAGGACTGGACTCTCCAACACATCTGAAGGTGTCCTGTGGTAACTGGTCTAGATATTAAGAGGCATCAGTGAGCCTTAGGTAAGCGTGACCCTGTTCATTGGTTGTCCTTTCTTGGGCTACTTTTGGTAAGTATTGACCTGCATACCAGAAAAAAACCCAGAAGGCCTGCCTGACATTTTTGGAGATGTCCTGACCCCTGGTTTTCCCTGCACCTAAAATATTTCACTCTTAACTTGCTGCCTAATATATCTCACCCCATTGCAGATGCAACTGTAGATGAAGATAATCAATGTCTTTCACTTCATCTGTCAGTGGTGCTAATGTTATGGCTGACCGGTGTACAATCATTTAGGGCATAATGCGAGTTTAACAAGATGAACAACCTTTTACTGCAATTATCAAGTCCACATAAAGAAATATTTATATGCAAGTGCCAACAATTTGTCAGGATCTTAATGACTGTGCTGCACTGAGTGTGAATAATGAATTTAAAATGTGTGAATCTGCTGAGCCTGTATTTATTATGGAGCTGGAAAATAATCGCTGTGGGTCAGGTGACGCCCCTCCCGCCAGCTGGAAAACTGCATTCATTCAGAGTCTGCTTTTAGTAGCAAATCTAATTACATGCGTTTAAGGCACCTGCTGTTTCTGACTAGATGAGTAGGCTCTTTTTAATACTGCCATTTTACACTTCTCCTGTAGCGATTCGCAGCTTAAGTATAAGAATGAAGAAAAATTAATAAAACATTTCAGTGATTTTTCTGTGCCATATACACGTAATCGGTGCTCCGGTACCTTTTTGTTGAGGTTCATATTCTCCATCTTGGATTTGAGGAGCTTCATCTTGTTCATGGTAATGGAGTTCTCCAAGGTCAACTGAGCAGAAGATGTGCTTACAGCATCTTCTTCTTCTTCAGTATATATATTGTGCATAGAACCACCACTGAGATGAGAAAACACACAGACACACAGTTTTAGTTGGACTTCCAAGCCCTTGAATCATGCCTCAAGTTGTTTATCCTAAGTTCTGTTGTGCAGAGAAGAAGCTTTGTCCTTGTTTTACAATAGACACACTCTTTTACCCTGAATTACTGTGTCTTTCATCAGAAAGCTGAGCCACAACTGACAGAGGTTCATTCTTCACAGGAAACAATTAAATACTTCCTTGTATTTCCTTGTATGGATTCAAGGCTGGCCAGTGGTTTATACTGTAACGCAACCTAATCCAATGTCTGACCATCTCCTTTCTAGAAATAAAACTACTATTCTCTTGACAAGATCGTTTCCTTCATTTCCTTATTTTGTAACACATTTATGAACGGCAATTACCAACATAATCTTTTAACTACTTCTTGTTAGCTATCAAACAATCATACAATAGTCTTCCTTGTATTGACTGGATTGCTGGAAAGTATGACTCATCATACTTCTTACCTTACAGAGTAAAATTCCCTTTAAAATAATTCCAAACTCAAAAAGGCTTGGTGTAGACTAGGTTTGTTTGAGGACAAACACAGATGCAGCACAAAACCATAGCCTTTAGCAACCCATACAATACTTGTGCTTTCCTGCCCACTATCCAAGAATAAGCTTGTTATGGAGGTCAAATCTCAGTTTTATTTCAACTTGCAGTATTCATTTACTTATTTACAAGTTTCTAAATTTATTCTAGGGATACATTTATATATTAGGGGCACCTGATGTTTCCTTCACAAACTGAAAAATGTTTTTAATTTGAAACTCATTATGGCAGGACTTGGAAAATTGAATGCATCACCTCCAATTCACGTTTCGATTCATATCTGCTTAGGATGCTGTGTGTGTCAATAGAAGTGTTGAACAGACCTGAGTGACTCAGATACAGGAGTGAGAGTCCCATCTCCACGGTCCACAACCCGAAAGAAGTTGAGCTGGTCACCCTCTCTGTACACCAGGAAGGTCACCTGTTTATTGGACAGAGACTTTTCCCACCCCTCATCCCTCCTCGAATCCAAGCAGTCGGACGTTTCCTTCACAGAGTCATCCACCGTCACTAAAGAAAGCAAAAAGAAAGGTTGTTTATAGCTTTTTTATTTCAAAACTCCATGTGTAACTCATTTTCAAACCATTAACAAGGATTTTTTTGGTCAATGATACTATAGGTCAGAATCAGTGATAAATGTTAATGCAATGATAGCAGAATTCAATGGAAGAACTTTCTTGATGTTATGCTACTAAAATACTTCAGAATACTTTAGGATTTATACCTCTTCTGGTGTTGATAGGCCCACCCCTCATGGCAAGGACCAGCTTGAGGGTGCAGCCTTCTGCAATGCTGGAATAACAGTCACTTATCATAGTCTGAACATTAATATTTCAGACTATAAATGTACTTTTTTCCTGAAGAAATAATCCACACAACTACAAAAGGCTTTAACATAACAGCTGTGTTGCATCCGGTCACATCGTTTTATACAGTGGTTCTCAATCCTGGTCCTGGGCTTGTTTTAAGAGTTTCCCTAATTCCAGCACACCCGATCCAACTAATGAACAAACTGAAGAGGCACTGCAGATTCAAAATGAGTTACTGTTTTCCTGTTATAGCAGGAAAACTCTAAAACAAGCAGGGTAGTGGTCATCCAGGAGCAGAATTGCAAACCACTTAAATGAAGTTTTCAGGAACTGTTAAAGAATTACCTGTAGTCATGCAAACAGTACTCGTCTTCAAGTTCCACACTATTCCAGATCAAATGCTGCTGAGCAACAGGGATACCTTAAAATAAAAACAGTTTTTATTAACTAACATTTACCCAGCAAAATACAATAAAAATTCAACTGTGCCAAATACATGGGTATGGGATGGATCGCACAGGAGAGTGGAATGTTTTTGATTAATAATAAAGTGAAGGAGACAGGCTGTGGACAAAATTACAGTACACTTCACTACACTAACCACAGTGAACATCCTGCGCTAACCTTTGGTAAGCATTCGTGAGGGTGAGTTATGCTTTGTGTAACAGTAAAAAGGTCAATAAACTGGTTTGAGAGCTTTGCCCAGGATAATGTCATAACTCAAGTTTCCACTGCATGACTGCAGGTATTACACGCTGCTGCCTGACATTTCACATGACTTCAGTGACATTATTAGGCAAAGCATGTCAGAAATGGCTTTACAGTGACAAAAACATAACTGGTACTACATGGCTACCAATTCTATACAGAAAAAGATTAGATGAACATATACAAATTACAAATATATACAAATTAGACTATGTAGACTACATTATCTGCTTTTGTTTTGAGTCTCTACTGTCCAGGGAAGGCTTTCTACCAGATTCTGGGGCATTGCTAAAATTGCTTAAATTGAGGATTTAATTGCAACAGCAACAGCATTAAGGTCAGTATGTTGGATGATCATCTCCCCAGCTCATCCCAAAACTATTGGATGGAGCACCATCATTCCAGAGAACACAGCAGTGGGGCTTTACACTCATGTAGTTTGTGCCTGGAATTAGTCATGGTGCCAAAAATTCATGTTCATTTGCCTCAGAGAGTCACATTTTCCACTGCACATAGAATCAAAAATGGATTTTTTCCCTCAAAACTTTACACACAATACCCCACAATGAAAACATGAGGAAAGTTCATTTGAAATATCTTTGTAAATTTAGTACAAATAAAACAATATAACATGTACATTAGTATTCACAGCCTTTGCTCGATACTTTGTTGAAGCACCTTTGGCAGCAAATACAGCATCAAGTCTTTTTGAGTCTGATGCTACAAGCCTGGCATCCTGTTTTTGGGAAGTTTCTCCAATTCTTCTTTGCAGAACCTCTTAAGCTCCATCAGATTGGATAAGGTGCACAGCCAGTTTTAGATATCTCCAAAGATACTCAATCTGTTTCAGGTCTGGGCTCTGGCTGAGCCACTCAGGGATATTCACAGAGTTGTCCTGAAGCAATTCCTTTGCTTCTTGGCTGTGTGCTTAGGGTCGTTGTCCTGTTGGAAGATAAACCTTCATCCCAGTCTGAGGTCCAGAGTGCTCTGAAGCAAGTTATCATCAAGGATGTCTCAATACAATAATGTCTAGGAGGTCTACAGACAATTCCTTAGACTTCATGGCTTGGTTTGTGCTCAGACAGGTGGGTGCCTTTACAAATCACGTCCAATTTTGAGTGTCATGACAAAGACTGGATGCTTATGTTATATTTTTGCATTTTATTTCTAATAAAATTGTCATCATGGGGCATTGTGTGTAGAATTGTGAGGGGAAAAAAATAATTAAATCCGTTTTGGAACACGAACACACACGAACACACACACACACCACAGTGAGAATGAAGAAGAGACTAGCATACTAGCATCTTTCAAATGAAGCCTTGCACAAATACCTGAAACAAGGCCAATCATAGTTCTCATTGTAAACAGGGTCTCCTGTAATAAAGGCACACGCCCTGAGATCTGACATTCAGTACAACAAACATGACTTTGTGCTGCCCCCTTCTGTAGATCACATACATCCATCAGGACTGTAATTTACTGGTTCAGTTTGTACATTCATTCAGTGTCATTTGTATAGATCTCTTCACCTTGGACATGATTCAGTATTAACTCTTGAGTACAGAGTGCACAAAGTGCTTCTCAGAACAAAACTGAGAAAATCACAGAGGCAATCAAAATGTAAAACCAGAATGAAGGGGTGACATGATGGGGAAGCTGTTATTTTGTGCTTTCAGTTAAATACATCGCTCTGCCATTCAAAACACATTTGAAACAACCTGGAGTCAGTTCTGTAGATATAAATCTAGCCTGCAAGGATGAACAGCGATCCCCTACTTGAAATAATTTTTAATACACAAGCAGGTTTAAGCTGCGTCTATAAAACCAGATATTAATATTTAAAAAGTACAACTCATACAGGAGGCATTATCCAGACATATGTACATGCAATAATATGACCATGGGGTATCTGCAATGTTCCATTCCCACAGGATACAAGAACCCTGTGTGAATCATCAGACCAAAACACTGATGATTTCAAATCCCCCCACAGAACACATGAAAACTTGTAACACTAATTTAACTCATTAACAAGTATTATTTTAATGGAACCTACACACTAGTTTAATGTGCCATTATCTGCATCTCTTCAGTGCTTAAGGTATCTGTAGTGAGATAATGCATAATGAAATGCTGCTGAAAAGACTCATGATTTATGAATGAACAATGACTTGATGTTGGAGAAAATTGGATAGGAAATAGGAAAACCATGAAAATGGATATTGCAAAATATTTACTGAGGTTCACTGTTGCAGGGAACAGAGTTAGTTATTTCTACACTTCATTTTATTCCACGTAAGTGTCAGACTAACTTGGTAAAGCACACTTCCTATAAAAAAGTTAGAAGAATGACTTCAAATCTGAGATACTATTACAGCATGATGGAAGACCAATCCTGTCAGACTTCAGGCTTCTGTAAAAATCACTAAAGAGAGAGCAGTTACACCTGAGCTGAATCAGATTCACTTGACACACAAAAAATATGAATTTTTGAATATGAATGTGAACTTAAAAAAAGGAAACATCAGTTCTCTTTTCGGGTATGAACAAACTCCTTGAAGAACTGCTTGATTCTTTGAAGAGTCTGGATTGATGGTGCTTCATACAGTTGTTTTGGGATGAGCTGGGGAGATGGGAATTAGGTGGGGTGGTGATCATCTACGATCAGTGACTCATCATTGAATGCACTTAAATCCTCACAGCAATGCTACAAAATCTAGCTGTACAGAAGAGACGCCAGGAATAGCAGGATAATTCAGAAGAAACAATGATTTAGCAGAAACACTACTTCTGTCCATTTAGTGTATGAACAGTACAGCAGCATTCTGAACTGAGGTTTAAGAACTTGAATTAAAAGCACTAAAGAGTGAATATACAATTCTCAGGACCTGTGTTTCACAACCCTGGTGTAATGGACAGACAGGTTACATTGCGAGACACAATGGACATGGGTTTGGCTTTCCTATTATTCAAAACATGCCTGATCTTTTTCTTCTGCTCCAAGACACACTTTCTGTGAGTACACCATTGGACCCACCCTTAATTGTAAGGGGACAATACTGTGATAAACGCAGTCGCAGCATTGGGAATTTGATTATTTGTAGAGATGTACAATTGCAGTGAAATATCACTTTAGTTTTGTGTAGTAGCACAACCAACTCCAGATCTAAATAAATAACCATCACTTGGTCATTTTAGAAATCCACTTAGCAAAACAATTCTTTAGGCTGAAACACAACACTGGCAGTTTGTTTGTATTCCTTTGCTTACTTTAATAAAAATGGAAAAAGGCCAATGCACACAGTAAGTATTAAATGACTAAGCTTTCAAAACCAAAGGATTATTGAAAAAGAAGACAGACTTTAAAACACAGGCTGCATTGACTTCCCAGCTTTTTCACAATTTACTTTATTGACTGTTGAATGTGAGGCAGTTCTATCCTCATCATGTCCAAACAGGAGACCTTTTTTCCAGCTAACCTGAGATGTTTTGCTCCACAAAGGATCTGAGATTAGTTAGAAAGAGTGGAATTAGGAGATAAAATATTCAAGCAAGTGCGTAATCAAGTCCAGTTAAAGACGAGTTTCAATGGGATCATTAAAACATCAAAGCATCAGTCTCGCAAAGCCTGGGCTGACCACTGCATAACAATTTATGTTTTAATCTGATCAATCGCAGAGCAGGAGTGAAGATATTAAGCCTTCTTTGAAAATTACAAGACCATTAATAATAATAACTAATTAAAAGTGAGTTTATGGTGAGGATCTTTACACAAAATAAGCGTTAATCTAGGGTAACAGTAAGCAATAATCTGATTTGTAGCAGAGTCCTACACTGAGCTCCAATAGAATAAGAAAGGATCTGCAGGGATCTGTAAAAATGCTCAAAACAAAGCTAATACAATGTTTAAAAATATTTGCTAAGCGTAGTCAGTGACATCTGTATCAATACATTTTTCTTTAGAAACTGGATAGTAATGATTTTCTTTGGTCCGAACTCCTTTCTCTCTGGTTACTGTAAAATGCAATAACGGGCTTCTGAGTGAGTGTACTATCCAGTAGTATGATCATCAGATCATTCCCAGTAAAGCTACAGTCATCTATGGTGGGGAGTCCAGTGGGTAGGAGGGCCCTTCATATCAATCAGCGCAATACTCACCAGCACATGCCTAAACTGACTAATGCAACTAGTCAAGAAAATATGGACGACATGGTCTTATTTTCTTTTGTTCTAAAAAAATAAATATTTGTCCAACATGTATTAAAATTTGCAACCATTAAAGAGCAGAGGCAGAGCTAGACTTATCTACTTATATGATAGACCTTCCCCCTTCTCCCAGACCACCATCATTCATCTTACAGAGTAGAAGCGAAGTGGATTTACTGCCTGGATATCCTGGCTATCTTTGATGCAGGTTCTGCACACAGCGTCTTCCGCCAAGGCTGTCAACCTCTTAATTCCTAAGTGTAACCCCGGTTTCTTATATATAGCAGAATAATGTTTCAGAAACTGGTTCTGTGGAGGAGGGGTTACGTGTCACTTTCGACAGACGTGCATCCAAAGATTTTTAGACACTAGAAGCATGTGCTTAGCCTTCAACATTCCAAAACTCATAGGATCAAGGTATAGAAAATTAATTTGGAAGAAATTTAGAAAGAAAATCTATTAAATCTAACCTGCACTAAACAGTAGAGCACATAAAGTCATGTGTCATCAGCAGGAGAGAGCCTAGCTAAGTTCAGTCTCATAGCAGCCAGCTTGATGTGTGTTGGTTAACACCTCAAAAGCAATCAACACATGAGGTAGACAGGCAGAGCTCCATGCAACGCAACTGGCATGTTTATAGAGCTGCATGTTTTATGGAACAGCAACCCCAGGCTCACACACAAAAGACATTCATTCATACTCACAAGTGAAGTGGATGGTGTCAGTCAGCAACACAAAACACAGCACACCAACTCATTAACTATATGAGACTTAACAAAACATTCAAATGAAACTTCAGGCTTACTGGAGTAAGCTCAGTGTGTTCAGCCTCAGAGAGACACTTATCTCCTTTTAGCAGAGACAGTAGAGGCACATCACCAAAGTAAATGAAACTGTGCTCAAAGAACGCTCAGAGAAAAAGTCCTATTTCACAAGAGTTTTTTAGAGCACGTTTTCGAGAACTCATTCCGTTCAAAAAATTTAATGTGAGCTTCTGAGAGATAGCGGCCGTTTTGGCAGCAGTGTTAGTAACTGAGTAATACTAACAGCTTTGAAAGACAGGAAGAGAATAGATTTGCTCTCCTTCTCCATTTTTGGCCATTTGTGAAATTAGAAAAATGTACCAGACAAGTGTCTCTGTTCAAAAAGTGCAATTACTCAGAGATCACCACCCATCTGTTGAACGTTTCTGTTTCTAAAGTCATTTTTATCAGCCTCAACACTCTTACTGTCACATACACTATATGGCCAAAAGTACTGGGACACCTGTTCATTTATAGTTTCATCCAAAATCATGTGCATTAAAGAGTTTTTCCTGCTTTTGTTGAAATTACTGCCTCAACAATCCGGGGGAGGTTTTCTACTAGATTTTGGAGCTTGGTAGTTGAATTCATTCATTTGGAGTTATGTCCAAATATTTGTGGACATCTAGTGCCTCAATATTATGTGCTTTGCAATATACAGAAATTGCTACAGACATACACAAAATGAAAGAATTTATATTCAGCTTTGAATTTGGCAGTTGCACTTTACCTTGTGTCAAAATTTAATGATGAATGGACCAATAGGAATGCTCCAAAACCTTTCTATCTTGACTTCCACTGAAAGTAACTTAGATCTTTAGAGAACTTCCTTCTCTTGTGAAGGTGACATTTTGGAGAATCAAATATTTTTGCATGACCGAGGTGATTATTATACAATATTCAGATGAATATTGTATAGGGCCCCCTATTAGACCAATACTGCAGTAATGATCGACAAACAATATATTCTGCTGCCCTAAATACAGCCTATCTGGAGCAAGGCTATTACTTCAGTTTTGGGGCAGTTTCAGACAGCTCTAACTGCAGCACAACGTACTGTTTATTTGATTAATATTGGGATTTGTCTCAAAATAAGAACATCCCACTGTTTGTCTGTAAATAATCATTCTTAGTGGAGGATTAATGATTTAAAATGTATTATGTAAGCTGGATAAGTGTGTTCTACCATGATGCCTTACAGTGTCACCTAATGGCAAAGTTCCGACATCACAATAAAACAGGCATGTGAGACGACAGCGATATTGAAGATTATTTCAAAAAAGCAAACGTACCCTCCAGTCTCTGAATCTTGGCTTTGACTGAGATGACCGTCTCAAAAGGAGAAACCCGCAGCTGGAAGCAGGTCCCAGTCAGAGTCTCTATGAACAGCTCCATGGTTTCATAGAAGGGCAGCTTGTAGTGGACAAGTCCAAAGTTATCATCATTGAAGAACGGCGGCTCGCGCTTGTCTGCCATGCTTGTGTGGAGAAGCAGGTACTCAGAGAGACAGCGAGACTGAACCTGCCCAAGGTGGAGGAGCAAGGGCTGTGGACTCACCACCGTCCTCGAGGCCACTCATCATGCCCTCACATAGGCCTACATTCTGGAAAAGAACGGACACTGTGTGAGCTGTGCAACACAGCAGGCAGACCATTGATTTATACAATTCTGTTCATAATCAGTTAAAAGTAAAGTGTACGTGATTACTGATCAGGGCTGGACAAAAAAATCATATCCAATATATTGTAGCTGAAGGGTGATATATACACGATACGATACACAATGTGAAAAATAGAATGTGGGGGGAAATAAATGAGTACACCTTGAAACCCTGTCACTTTAACTATATTTCATCATTGAAATTTGATCATCTTTTCTTCTTTATACACATCAAGTGTGAGACAACAAAGAGCGAAGGAGCAGAAAAAAGGGTTTCCACAAGATTAACACAGGTTATTTCAAAAAGTGGTATCTTGCCTCACCTCATATTTTGCCCTGTTTAAATCCAGATATTAATATTTAGTGCCATCACCCAGCCCTGTTACTGATATGCCAGCAAAACTTTCACGCATGCCATCGACATACACTGACAGTTCTGTTATTTTTTAGGTCCTCAATCACAATCTCCATAAAAATGTGGATGCATTTAATAATTGATATCCAAAGTTCAGCACAATAAACTAAATCTGCTACAACTGCTGAGGGGGCAGGAATTACCCTTATAAGCAGGAAAGCAAGAAGCGCGATAAAAGCACCAAAACCGTTTTTAATCTGTAAACAGAGGAAACCAGAGCATATCAGCAATCAGACTAGTCATGCACAGGTGTGGTTAAGACTCGTAACCTTCATTAAACATTCACAACCACTTGCCTGTTTGTAACACTCTGAATGAAAGAGTTACACAACACAAACATGAGGATTAGTCACTTAATAAATTGGTTGATGTCTAATGAATAAGGGGACTCTTAAACGAGTGTTTAGTTGTGGGACAGTACAACTAAAAAGAACAGCAGAAGATTAAAAGCTCTATGCTGAAGAGAGGGAGAGAACGCCCTTAAACAGAGGGAGTAATCTGCGCTGACAGAAATGAAAGGTTAGAAGAGTGTAATTCTGGCAATTGTAGCTAAAAAGGGAATTTAAACAACAATGGTGACCAAAATAAACAAAAAATGAATTTTGTTCAAATTGATTTCTGAAATTACAGAGGAGTGATATCTATGGTTTGACTTTGAAGTAACTTTGAGGAGCAGCCCAGTGCGAGTGGTGGGCTTTGTGCTCTGTGACTGAGGGGACACGTCAGGAGAGCCGAGAGCAGCCAACACAAACCAAACTGGGACCTGGGGGTTTCAGACAGTCCACACACACACACACACACACACACACACACACAAAAGCCCAACACCCACACAGCCCTAAAAGCCCAACACACACACAGCCCTAAAAGCCCAACACACACACACCTAAAAGCCCAACACACACACACCTAAAAGCCCAACACACACACACCTAAAAGCCCAACACACACACACACACACACAGCCCTAAAAGCCCCTCACACACAGCCCTAAAAGCCCCTCACACACATACACACACAAAGCCCTAAAAGCCCAACACACACACCCACACACACCTAAAAGCCCCTCACACACACCCACACACACCTAAAAGCCCCTCACACACACCCACACACACCTAAAAGCCCCTCACACACACCCACACACACCTAAAAGCCCCTCACACACACCCACACACACCTAAAAGCCCCTCACACACACCCACACACACCTAAAAGCCCCTCACACACACCCACACACACCTAAAAGCCCCTCACACACACCCACACACACCTAAAAGCCCCTCACACACACCCACACACACCTAAAAGCCCCTCACACACACCCACACACACCTAAAAGCCCCTCACACACACCCACACACACCTAAAAGCCCCTCACACACACCCACACACACCTAAAAGCCCCTCACACACACCCACACACACCTAAAAGCCCCTCACACACACCCACACACACCTAAAAGCCCCTCACACACACCCACACACACCTAAAAGCCCCTCACACACACCCACACACACCTAAAAGCCCCTCACACACACCCACACACACCTAAAAGCCCCTCACACACACCCACACACACCTAAAAGCCCCTCACACACACCCACACACACCTAAAAGCCCCTCACACACACCCACACACACCTAAAAGCCCCTCACACACACCCACACACACCTAAAAGCCCCACACACACACACACACACACACAAAGCGGAGCGGAGCTGAAGTGTTTCTGCTGTAATCTCAACGTTGCCAGCATCCAGTGCCAACGACGCCTGGCGGCTGAGGCTCCTCCTGGCGCCCTTTCCACGAGACGCGGAGCACCGTGAGTGCAGCTCACAATGCAGCATTAGTAGGCACCATTGTTCCTCTCCCTGCTGGGGGTCCAGGGCCTCTTCTCTTCAGAAGCTCTCTCGGGTCTCCGGAGACGGGCGCAGTGGAAGCAGGCTTGGCGTACTCAGACTCTGTCCGTGATTGACAGGAGAGCGAACGAATGACGGCCGCGCCTGTTTGTTAAAGGGACGCTGCTGTCCAGTAGGAGCGCAGGGGGGGCGGGGCGAACAGCTGTCGGGTCGCACTGGAGCGTCTCCCGGATGTTCGCTCTCGTTTCTAACAACAGCTCACGCCGTGAACACGACTCTACCACCTCCAACCCTACAGCCCGCGTAGCCAGGTTTCATAGGACCCCCTGCCCCTCAGCATGTCACTACAGTATTTAGAGGATGTTAGATGTTAGTTTCAGGAGAGAAATCGGTTGACAATGCAATATTTAATAATTTAATAGTAATTATTAAAATTGATTGATTTTGAAGACGTTCTTTCAAAATACTTTGACTGTGGTCCAAAAAACAACACAATAATAATTGAATGTCCTTTATTAATTATTATTATTATATTATTATTATTACATATTATTTTAGGTGTAGGTGTGTGCATTTCCATCTCAGGACTTTTATCTGGTGCTTCCTTGTTTTCCTCTATAATCTGACATTAGCTCCACCCCCTATCACTGGATGCATGCAGGTTGAGCAATAAACATGCACAGGAAGGCTCATTTTTCCACTTAACCTGGAATTTAATTCAGTAAGAAATGAGTGGATTTTAGCTGATTTCCAGTCATGGTTATATGGGGTCTTTTAGTTTGCTAGGTCTGTAGGTTACTGTATGCTGAAGCCTAGAAAACTGCATGTATCTGCCCACAAAGTGCAGCTCTCAGGTTCTAAGTAAAGGAAAAGCTAAACTTATTCTAATTTACTTCACAGCTTGCAACTACCCATATGGTGCTTTTCAAACCTGCTAAGAATGTTTACAGTTTATAATGAGGCAACATTTTAAATGACTTGCTTGCACTCATTGTGATGTTCCTCAGTACATTGAGCAAAATATGTACATCAGTAACCGAATCAGTCAACAGTGAGACAGAGACAGGCTAGTGATAGAGGAATGTTTTCATGTTGTGTAATACCAGTATTTCCAAAGGCCAAACAAACCTGGAAAAGGGTTCATTTGAACTGTATAAAAGTACTGATATGGCCTAAATCTTAAAGAAATTGCCAAATATGCTATGATGCAACACATCATGGGTATGTGGTGTACAACATTCACATTTATTGCCCTTTAGACCAAGTGGTTACTCTTTGCAGCATATTGCCCTACAGTTATTGTTGTTGTTAATTGCTACCACATGGCATGCAGTTTGAAAATCAACTCAACTTTGTCATACTTTTGTTGCATTCAATGTTTCTAAAAGAATATAAACCCATTACAATAATCTGTCTCTAGAGATTATGAAAAGAAAATAATTCCACTCATTATGTAAATTTCATAAAATATATTTTCTTTTTGTAAAACATCTACATGCAACACAAAAAAACTTTTAAAACAGCATCAAGACAGAGCACTAGTAAGACAATTGTTAAGAATTATATATACAAACTGATGCTACAGAATGCAAATTAATCCTACAGTTGACTACCAGAGAAATGTATCACAATCACAATCTGATTTATGATGCACACACAATCTCTAAATGTAAAGTGCTATGCAAAAAATAAAATACAAAAAGCCACATGAATAGCACTTTGTGGCAGCTATATAACCTACTGATGAGAAATGGGTTTAGGATGCTGCTTTAGAAGTTCATCTTTTCCATTCATTTTTCATGAGGATAATGTTCCAGAATTATAAATTATCTATGCAATAGTGTTAATACAGTATGTTCTAGTCTCTGTGAATTAATAAACAGCTCTCACACATTTGTACAAATGGAGGATTTAAGAGTTTAGTTTCCACCAAACACGCCAAGGGATCATCAAAAATACTTCAACTGATTCTTCTGCTGAGCTGGGTTTTTAGACTTGAGGATGTAAATAAGCATATTTTGTGGTTTATTATAAAAATATCATCTATGAAAAGCAGAAACAGCAGTGAATATTTACTCTGTCTGTGTCTGTGTGTGTGTGTGTGTGTGTGTGTGTGTGTGTGTGTGTGTGTGTGTGTGTGTGTGTGTGTGTGTGTGTGTTTGTGGTTAGTATTCACCATAGGAGTAACTCACCCATTTCATCATCAAATATCGATAGTTTCCAATTTCTTCACTTTTCCTTTGATCTGGCGGGAGTCAAGTCAGCAAAAATGTCAACATCATCATCAAACAAGCCTGTATCCATGCTTCTTTTGGTTTTAAGAGCTGTATGGGGGTTCCTTTTCATCCTGTCAAGACATTTCAAATAGTCAATAACAAACTATGGCCAGAATCAGCTCTGTTAACAGTCCTCCATGTTGGTTCAGCAGTTTCACATCTGAGGAAACATGCTATCAAATCTGCTAATATCACTGAAGAAAAGATAATTACCAGCTAATCCCAGCTACCATGCACACAGTTCAGAGTGCACCACAGGTCACACAAACAGAGCTGCAGAGCTACTGGCTGGCAAACTTTATTCAGATGGAAGTAGAGTTTGCAAAGTTCACCTGTTGCTTTGAATCTCTTGTTATGTAAAATAAATGGATTTTTTTAGATTTCTTTTGTACAGTCCTAATACTGTGTATTTTCTGTCCAACAGAATGCACTCTACACCATAATGGATGTAAATGGAAAATTGGAAAATTTCTGCAAAAGGGACTTCATGCTATTTTTAAATATGTTTAAATAAGTAAACAAAAATTGATTGTTGATTTACACTAATGCCATTTTATTGATGCCTATATCCCATCACTATATAAATAGACACATTTGTGCATTCAACTTTTAAGTTATTCTGGATTTGTTTTTAAATTATCTAATTGAATTATTTGAAATGGTCCAGTGAATTGCTCTCTAGATACTGTAATAAAGTCAAGTCATTTTTAATATTTTAGATTTTCACCCCTAATATTAAGCTTTAACATAAACAGGATTAAAGGGAAACATTACCTGAAAATGGCTGCCTTAGCTGAATCACTTGTACTTTCAAGTCCTGCTTTCTGTTCTGAAGAGATCGCTATCATTTTATCAAGGAAAGGCACAGCTTGGCTTCTTTCCACTCAAGCTTCGCTTGACAACAGCAGCAGGTCCCCGTGATCATCAAAGATGGACAGGGTCGGGTCTTTGTTTGAGGCTACACTGGCTTCTCTCTTGGAGGCTCCATCAGGAGATGTCTCAGAGGGCTTTGTTTTTGAGCTTGAGGAGAGGTGTGTGCCAGTCGATACAGAAGCAAAGATCCTCTGAGGCAAACAAATCCTCCTCAACAGGAGCAGCAGGGTACCCGGCCTGACTGACTCATCAGAGAGTCTCTTCACAGGAGCTGTGGAGTTGATGGTTACAGGGAGGGTCAGGGCAGAGGGTCTGGTTGAAACAGGATTGAATGGAGGTATGGACGATGCCGTCCCACTTCCAGAAGCAGCATGGGGAGCAGAGTTCTCTTCCTGGATGTCCCTTCGTGTTTCTTCAGAGTGCTGGGCTGCCTGCTGTCTCGCAGCCCGCGTTTGGGGCCGTCGTCTTGAGGCACCTTTAGCACGATCCTGAAAATGAGAAAACAATCACGTCATGCACAAACCTTGCATCTGCAGTTTTGAATGTGAATTTCTGAACTTTTTTACATGGAGTAAAATAGCTGGAATAAGATATTTCTTATCATCCGCCACCAAGACTTTTTTTCCGTAAGTGTTTTTCCTCCGCTGTTAAAGTTAAGCATTTTGTTGATATAAGACTTTGGTGTGACAGGACAATACATAAGTTTCAAAGACAGCATTACAGTGCTTGATAAAGTATTTATACCCTTTGAAAACTTTTTCTTTTTTTATTAACACAATGAGACAGAGCACTGCTCAATCCATGATCCAAAAATGGAAGGAGTATGGCACAACTGCAAACATACCAAGACATGGCCACCACCTAAACTGACAGCCCAGGCAAGGAGAGCACTAATTAGAGAAGCAGCCATAGTCACTTTGAGGAGCTGCAGAGATCCACAGCTCAGGTGGGAGAATCTGTCCACAGGACAACTATTAGTCATGTCCTCCAGAAACTGGCCTTATGGAACAGTGGCCAGAAGTAAGCCATTTTTGAATGCAAGCCATTTGACTTTCCCATTTGCAATTTTCCACAAGCAATCTAGGAGCCAGAGCTAAAGTGGCAGAAGGTGCTTTGATCAGATGAGACATTTTGAACAAGTTGAACATTTGGACTAAATGCAAAATGCTGTATATAGGAGAAAACTAATCACACATCCCCCTAAACATGCCATGCCCACTGTGAAGCATGGTAGTGGCAGCATCATGCTGTGGGGATGCTTTTCTTTAGCAGGGGCAGGAAAGCTGGTCAAAGTTAATGAGAAGATGGATTCAGTAAAATATAGGGCAATCCTGGAGGAAAACATTAGAGGCTTCAAAAGACTTGAGGCTGAGGCAGAGGTTTGCAAAGAATGGGCAAAGGTTTTCAGTCTCAAAATGTGCAGTGTTGTGTTAAATGTGTCCAGTGTGAAAGACTTCACTAATTTTTGCAAATTGCTTACAGAGCATCAAGCAGCACGTTACCCATGTCCATTATACACACGTTACAGATGTTTGTTTGACCTTGTTGTTCTGTACAGTTTTGGGATTCTTTTTCAAAGATCATGATGCGTTTTTGTCCATTTGTAATGAGTTTACATATGAATTAAAAGCCACCTGGAAAAATAATCACTGGCAACAAACTACCCCAATATACAACACGCATATTGTAGCAATTTAAACCAGCTTTGGAATGAAAACTGCCAACTCATTATTTGACAGATGTATAGAGTTGCATTGTTCCTGCTGTTCTGCCTGAGGCTGCCCTGACCCAGCCTCCACCCGCTGCCCACGTCGGCTTGTCCTGCTCCGATCCGCAGCACAGCAGGATGGTGCTACATACATGCATGTGACTGTTCAAACCATGCACACTGAACACCAGCTCAGCCCAGTTATCCATTATCCTCAAATTCATCAACCAGTTACTGAGTCTGGCTTGCTCAAGGCTGCTTCCTCTTCATCTGAGGAGTTTTTCTTTGTGGACATTGGGCTTGCCTTAAAAGAGCACAGATTTCTCTTCAGGTAAGAACTATTAGCAATTAAGATGTTTTTTCCCTCTCCGCTCTGTGTTCTTTAAAAATCATGCAATATGCCCCAAACAGGCAGTCTATTAACATGGCTTGTGTTGAAACAAAAGTGCCATTCGTAGTTAAATAAACAGCTTGAATACACCACTCATGACAGATGCAAATGCACACACTGTTTAGTGTTCCTCTGGAGGGCAATGGTCAACAGAATAGATTCACTGAAGCAGACATATTCTCATATATATCTCTCATATATATATATATATATATATATATATATATATAATATATATATATATATATATATATATATATATATATATATATATATATATATCTCATATATATATATATATATATATATATATATATATATGAGAAACCATTGGCACAATGCTTAATGCAAGCCATGGGTTAAAGGAGTATAAAGTCCCTAAGTGCTCTCTGGAATCATTGTGCTCCATTTAGTACTTTTTGATGAGTTGGGACTGAGGTAGGACACTGATTATCCAACCTCCTGATAATGTTAGTCACTGAACAAAATCGGGTTTCACCAAAAAACGCAGAAGAAACATTTTAATATCCTTAGTAAAAAATGAATGTGCAAGTATCTCAATACTTTTGTGCATATATTGTATCTGCTCAAAATCTGCTTTTAGTTTAAATACATTTTTTTCTCTACAAAATAGAGATTAAAAAAAAAAAAAAAAAAAAAAAGGCAAGGTGCCCCCAAACAGCCAGTCTATTAATTTTTCTTACAGCAAAAAAAAGAAGTGATGCATTCTTCAGCCTGAGGACTTCATTAAGCAAGTCTTGCTTTCTTGTCTAAACCATAGAGGCAAAGCCTGACCTACCTTGTTTGCATTCTGTAGTGTGGTGACTTGAGCTGGTGTGTCAAAGCTTACTGCTCCCTCGCTGCGTGCCTGGGGCTCTGGGGGTCCAGCAAAGCCCGACAGTGGCCCAGTCGCCCGAGCCGAATGGGATGAGGCCGGGCCAGGGATTACACTGACCCCTCCTGGCACACGCGACCCTACTCCTGGTAGAAGGCTGGCTGGGTTGATTGCCAAGTTAGCCTGAGGGAAGCGATGAGATTCAAAGGTCACATATGAAAGTCTCACACTGTTGACAGCAAACAAAACTTTTGACCACATTAGAACAGGTCTTTCATAGTTACTTAGGAAAGCAGAAAGTCTGATACAGGCCATTGCCACAGAGACAACTCATGCATTAGCAACATTCAGCAAATGCATCAGCAAGAAGCCACTGAGCTGAAGATGAACGCAGTGTTTACTGTAAGAATGCTTGTACAGTGTCAGAATACAGGCTTTAAAGGAGCAAAGTAAAAGCAAATGTAAAGTAAAGATTTGTTCCTTTTAAAATCTTTTTGAAAGGTTTCTGCAGCAAAGACACATGGGGAAAGTTGCAAGGACTCTTAGAGTGACAAGAACAAAGAATCATTAATTAAACATTACTTGGAGCTTCCCAATCCTTGAGGAGGTTTCTTTAGATTTTACAGGGCTTGCAGGCTTCTGTGCAATTAATGACATTGGTTACATTTCAGTTAAACATTCAGATAAAACAGTGCTACCTTAACACAAGTTCCTTATTGCTAAACAACTTCAACAGATCTTGCTAATGTAACTCGCATTAGAGCCCAGGTTATATACATGGCTTGAATCATCCCTAAACGGCTGCTTAGTAATCATTATTAACATGTGAATACTTAAAGGCCTGGTATGGGCCCATACATTCCACACCCTCAAACAACTTACATTACATAATACTTTCATAGTACTTACAGAATAATTACCATTGAGCCAATCAAACGACATTAAACTGAAAGAGACCATGTAGACGTCGTTAATGAACAAGTAGAGTACAGATCAGACAATGCAGGCTGTTTTCACTTGGTGGCTTATCTGTGGTTTAAGGTTTGGCAGTTTAGGCTTAGCACTCATATTAGATTTTGTACTGTGCCAGAGTCACATACTGTGCCTTATGTTCAGGCCTGGTTCAGAGCAATCACACCACTCACACTATTCTTGGGCACGGTCCAGATTGCCTAGTGTAAATGCACCCTAAAAGAGAAGTCTTTCATTCTAAAAATGCAGCTGTTCAAGGATGATTCACACAAAAAAAAAAAAAAAAAAAAAACACAAGCCACCACTGTCATGCAAAAAAACTTGTATATCCTAAATGTCAACTTTATAGGGGAAAAAAAAAAAAATCAAAAAAAACTTTCTAACTACACTTGGAAGATTTTATTCCAAGCTATTTTGGAGCATTGCTGCTGGTCTATTTAGTGTGACATTTTGAAACAAGGCAAAGAACTAATGCTAGAGTCTCATTACATCAAAAACTGAAAAACATGAAAATGGAGATACAAGGTTTCAGTGTGACAGTGACAATACCGTACATTAAATGAAGTAGCTTTTACATATGCCATACCTCATTCAGAGTTGACTGTACTGTATTTGAGCTTTTGTCAGGTTCATCTTTTTTAGGTTTACTGGGCTTCTCCGGTACTTTCTAAATGGAGAAATAACACCAAAAATCACACACTCCACATTACCCTCCACCCCAGAACACGTCACAATATTTAACACTAGATTTGTATTTACTGTAAATGTCAAATGAATTATTAAATCAGGAGTTTTTGGCATACTGGAGGAGCTTTTGGCTTTGCAGAGCTGAACAGGTCATCATCATCGTCATCATCATCCCCAAACAACACAGGGGCATCAGCCTTCACTGAGCTTGGCAAGGGTGCCTGAAAGCATAACACAGTCATGTAAATACTCACATGGATATACTTTAGAAACAAAAAAGCCAAAACAAAACAAAATAAGAAAGACCAGTAATTCTTTTGCACTGCAAAAATGTGTGTATAAAATATGCGATATGGACAAAAGTATTGGGACACCTGCTTAATATTCGCTTCTTCCAGATTCGAGGGTATTAAAAAAAATCTTGCTTTTGTTGGAGTAGCGGCTTCTACTGTCCAGGGAAGGCTTTCTAACATTTGGAGCATTACTGTAAGGATTTGATTGAATTCAATGACAAGGCATGGATGTTGGACGAACTTTACCCCACTTCATCCCCAACTCATTCCAAAAGAATCACATAGAGCACCAACCATTCCAGAGAACACAGCTCCACTAAACTAAAGCTCAGTGCTGGGTGTTTTATTAAAGCAAGAAAGGACAACACAGAGTGTGTTAATATGAAATAACACGAGGCAGGCATGAGGTGAAGGCAAGTGTCTTATTTCATCACAGCCATGCTGCTATTTATAACACACAAACTCCAGTGTTCACACTACACAGCCAGTAGTCACTTCTCCAGCTCCTTACTCAGACCAAACCAATAAACTCCATTTCCCGCTCCCTGTTTACTTGTCCATTTGTCTTTTATTATTGTGTGTTCCTTGTTGTGATCTCAGCTGCGGGGAAGTCACATGACTGACCAACATCACCAGTCTTAGAGACACACAGCCACTGGCTTGGTACCACTAATCATGTATTTATTCACACATAGTAACAGACAGACAATACCCAAACCACAAACCTGAAAGAAACACTTCCCTGAGCTACAATGAGTCCTGACCACACTCTGTCCTTATACCTCCCACTGAGCCAGCAGGGCTTGAGTTTATAGAGTCCTCCTAAATGGCTGCAGCTGGCTCACAATTAGCGTGACGAAAAACTGACAGATCCACCTCTGGGTCGGCCACATTGTCTTAAATCTCTTTTGTTTAAATGCAAAGTTTCATTTTGCTCTCCTTCTTGGATCTTTTGACTTATTAAAGCAGTTCCTGCTGCTATTTACTTAGCAGCACCATGATAGTGTGAAAATAAATGTGCTGTCGTGGTGAGATAACCTGGTTTGAATGCTTCTCAACCAATTAGCTAGTCCATGTCTGGTTTATGTTTATTTCCTCCAGAGAGTCCTGTTCTTGTAAAAGTACCGTATACATGTTCTGAGGGATTTGACAAGCTGTGAGCATATCTGCACATGTCAGCAATGGGTGCAACTTAAAAGTAGCTGAATACATTAATCAGAAGGGGTGTCCACAAACATTTATACATACAGTGTATATGTAGAATAACCATTTACTATTCTCTGCAGCCTGAACTCACAGAAGGTTTAGAAACAGTAGAAAAAAGGTCCACATCTGGGTCATTGTCTCTCTGCTGTGTTTGGCTGAAGAGAAGCTCCTCGTCCTGAAACACACCTGTGCTCTTCACGTGAGTTTTCTGCTCCTGAGGCTGCAACAAACAGCATCACCATTATCACACTCAAACACACACACGCAGATGCCTCTAAACAACTGACAAAACCAACCTTTAATGAGCTTTTATCTGTCTGCTTAGTTGCTACTGAAAAAGGAGACGCGTCGTCAGGTTCCTCTGTATCTGCACCAAAATCGTCATAGTCGTCATCATCATCAAACAGGCTGAGTGTGGTTTTCTTGGCCTTTTTCTCCTTGCTCTCCATGGGTGGTGGTGTTTCTTTATGCCAATCAAGATCATCAAAGTCATCCAACGGACTCTTGGCCTGCTTCTGTGGCACAAACAAACAGATAACAGTGCAGGTATGGACATGTAGTCGGCATTAGAGGAATTAGTTAAGCACTAATAATCATGGGCTATGCAGTGATCTGATATTCTACAAGAACATCATTTACAACCACCTGAATGAGAACAATGTAGCTCCTGTTCTTACCTTAGTAGATTCTACCCCATCTCCGAGAACATTAATTCCTCCAAACAGGCTAACAGCTCCAGCTGGCTTCTTCTTACTAACACTACTCTCTTCAGGAGAAGGCATGGTGAGAACATCCTTCTTGTCTGAGGCTTTCTCCTCAGCTACCTTATCCACCACCAAAGGAGACGGCACTTTCTCCATCTCTTCAGGACCAAATACAGAGGGAGTCTGAGAGGTAGTTGCAGGCACCTGAGAAAGACATGTTCATATTCAGAATGGCTGACTAGACTACCAATTTTCTGCTGTTGAAGGACATGCCCATTTCTCAAACCTGGTCCTGGACGCACCCAGACCTGCATGTTTTAGTGCTTTCCTTGCTCCCAACACATCAGAGTCAACTAATCAGCTCATTAACAAACCATTTCAGAGTTGCAGGGTGGCTCAAGGGCTGAAAAACAATGCTTAACATGCTGCGTCTTACACCAGAAATACCTGCTCCAAGCTATTGCTTTATGTACAGCAACAAATAAAACCACTGTATGAAACCAATTAAAAGAGAAGGAGTCTTGCACAAGGACTTGTGTGTTTAGAATGGTGTGACTGAGTGTTACCCACTAGACAACATTGCAAATGTAAGCAGAGTATGATTTGGCCATATATATATATATACATACATATATATATATACACACACACACACACACACACACACACACACACACACACACACACACACACACTGCATATTGCACCCAATTACATTAACAAAGTCTAATTCATAGTCAATGGCTGCACAAAAAATAAAAATATCAGTTGACTCACAACAAAACTGCATGAACAGTACTGCAAAAGTACTCTTTGTCAAACTCTATGCAACAAGTAACAAGAATTTCACATCCTCTAAAAAACACACTTCATTACCATGCTTAAAATACCATATTACAAACATATTTAAAAAAAACCTTTAATGTATGGAAGACAAGCATCCACACTCTTTTCTGTCTTGGAACTAAACTGGTGAAATGAACTTTCCCTGTGTCTGAACGGCTGAGTCATTCAAACGTTGATTGAAGGCCTATTTCAAGAGCATTTAACTCATTAAAGCCTTATAATTATACTATGTCTTGTGTGATAAAGTGTAATATGTTAAACACTGAGTATCGCGGTCTCCATTCTGACATTTGTATTTGGCAGCATCTTAGCTTGAGGTATCTCTGGATTCCAGCCTTTAAAAACTAGCTAAGAACATCACAGCACTTTTGTAAGTTACTCTAGATGACAGCATCTGCTAACTGCCCTAAATGTAAATGAAACTATTATTTACACTTTACATTTCAGTATGAGACATTTTATTCATTAGTGTATACTTACTTTAGCTTCAGGAGTTGTTTTGTTTTCAGGTGGTTTGACACCAAAGAGTGATCCTTTGTCTTCATCATCTTCATCCTCAAATAGGAGGGAGACTCTCTGAGGCTTCGTCTTACTGCAAATGGAAAAAAAAATATATATCTATCCTTTGTTTATGCGGGTACTATGAATCATTTCGCATTATTCCAATACTACGTCGCTCCTTGGCTAAACATACTAGCAAATGTTAGCAATTATTTTGGTTCTGAATTTGGCAGAAATTAATTACTTAAGAGCCAATGAAAGTACACTGTATGTTCAAATGTTTGTGTACATCCCTTTTAATGAATGTATTCATTTACCTTAAGTTGCAACCCTTGCTGACACAGATGTACACAAACACATATCAGTGCTTGTCTGTTCCCAGAAGAGAAGTACTGACTACAGAACAGGACTCTCTGGAGCAGATAAACATTAACCTAAGGGCACCATGCCTAATGTCAGGTGTGGGCTGGAGGGGTAAAAAGACTGTTTTTAGTGAAATCGCCCAGACCTACTGACAACACTAATGCTCATTGCTGAATGCAATCAAACCCTCATGGCATAGCTCCAAAATCTAGTAGAAAGCCTCCCTGGACAATAGAGACAGTTACTCTAACAAAAGAAAGATAAACACCCTTGATTTTAGAAAACTTTGTCAAATGTGGTGTAAACTAAATCATTTTACAAAGTCTTGTTTAAAGAAAAAGATTTTGAAGAAACCTTGTCTCCTTTGTAGCTGCAAACAGATCATCATCATTTTCATCAAATAAGTCTTTTTGTGATGCTTTGGCACTGGGTAGTCTGGAAGGGACACTGGCACTGGCCTTCATTCCACCTCTAATCACCTCTGGCTTCACTGTGCTGGGTGTGGAGCTCACCCACTGGTCCTGAAACAAAGAATGAAAAGGATTTATAATGTTTACAGGTTTGATACATACAAGCTAAATCCCAACACTGTCAATTTATTCTCCACCCACACAGCATTTCATACAAACAAGCATCTTGGTGAGATCTATAATGTATTCCATTCCAGTTTTAACTGCTTAGGCAGGATTTCATACCCCTCTCCATACCTCATCGTCGCTAAAAAGAGAACTTGACACAGTTTTCTTGGGTTGGAGTGCTGCTGTTTTGACCTGAATTGATTTGGATTTTGCTACAGAGGAAAACAGATCCTGAAAGACACAAGGACATAGAATTACCTTAATAAAACTGCAATACTGAAGTCTATTTATTTAGCTAGGTAAACTCACCTCTTCCTCCTCATCATCAAAAATAGAGTGTGAAGTCTTGCTTGGTTTGCTCGGGGTAGGGGCTTCAGTTTTTGAATTACTTTTTGGCACTGTGGAGAAAATCTTAAGGGGATAAAGGAAAACAAATTACCATAAAAACAGCAGTGATGAGAAAAATCCAAACTGAGGATTGAAATAACCATACTTGTGAGTCTTCATCATCAGAGAACAGACTTTTGTTCTGGACTTTCTCTGCTGTTTTAGGTTTGACTTCAGGAGGGTGCACTCTCTAAAAAACAGTAGAGAAAGAAACAGAGGATGGAAAAAGAGGAGTAAAGGTAAAGCCTTGGGCATGTTACACATTTTTTACAGTCATAGCAGATTATAAAAAGACTGGGGGTCTCACGCTTACTAAAATGAGTCTCCATCACACGCTACACAACTTCAACCTGCTGCTGAACCAAAACAAACATGCCCAAAGATGTGTGCCTCACTTTACCTGGAGCAGTGTTCCTCAACCCTGGCCCTTGAGGCACATCTGCCCTGTAGAGATTTATGAATTCCTAGTTTTAACACACCCACTGCAACTCTGGGAGGATTTAGAGTTAATTAGCTGATTAGTTGAGTCAGAACCTTGGTAAGTTCTAAGCTCTGTGTCTTTAGGACAAGGGTTGAGAAATGCTGGACTAGAAGATGAAACATGGAAGTACAAAAGCTTGCTGTGGTCATTATTTGTGCAGTCATTTGTACTGAATCATTATGCAAAAAAAATGTGGTAAGTAAAAAGTACATATTGGAGGCTCCATTTGAGGTAGATGTTTATGTTCCTCTGCAGTGCTGCTGTATCAGACACATACTACTGCCAGAATGAAGCTGCTGCACCATTTTAGATAGAATGGAAAATTAAACTTGAGAGCATGCTTATTTTTCTTTATCTATGTCCAGTCTTTACTTTTTATGCTCAGTGTACACTACTAGATTATGTTCAGAGTGGAGGCAAAAAAAATCCTATGTTTAATATGCTCTGAAGGCCAATCAAGAGGCCAAAGTCTGTGTACCTCAAACACCACATAATACTCTGTCAAACAGTTGACTCAAACTGACACAAATAATCTGCAGGCCAGTGCAAACCAACACAAACTCACCCAGACTGACAGATGGGGTAAAAATTGCTTAGGGTAACCCTGGCTTAAAAGAGAATGGTTTCGTACCTCCTCAGACTTCTCAGACTCCTCACTCGTTGAAGGCTGACGTTTCTTCAGTCCCTGCACAAGATTCTTTGTGCCAGGCCCAAACATAGAGACGGCTCCAGCAGGTAACTGGAAGCAAACCAGTTTGTTCAGTATGTACCCAATACTCTAATTACCTCCGAATAAAAACAACTAGCTGCAGTGTCACAGGTTTAATTAAATGTCTGAAATGTACAGCAGGCAGCTGAGGCCTAGTGGTTAGACGAGGGTGTGGAATTGGGGAAGTGGGTTCAACTTAAGTGCAAGCACCTAAATGAGGTGGCTGCCCACTTCTCTGGGTGTGTGATCTTACTGTTCTAATCACTAGTATGAGTGGTTGGGTTTCCTGCCATAAACGCAGAGGCTGAATTTCATTATATTGCCATGAAATGGAGACAGTGTTCTTTCCTGCTTTCCTTATGAAACTTAAACTCAAATTTGAATAGGATCAAAAGGAATTATTCCCTAATGAGGGTGACATTGGCCAAGAAAAACTCCTTAAGCTTGTTCAAACACTATTAATATTCAGAATGCATAATTTATTTTATGTAAACTTTATGCAAATTTCTTATCAGACTGGTTTAGTATACACAGTAAAATAGCACCTGGCTATTTATCTGGGCAGTAAGCATTTATTTGTTCAGAATATTCAAAAAACAAACAAACAAACAAACAAAAAACAATAAAAAAACAAATAACCCATCTCTTCAGGATGTCAAGTATTATGTGTAGTTATCATCCAATACCAGACACACCTTTTAACCAACTCAAATCTGTACAATGTAGTGTACATATATTATGCAGCCTCACTGCAATGCTCCTGTGTGGTCAGTGAAGCTGATTAAATGAACAGTGAGTGTACAAACAACGGGGTGCTCATAATGTTGACAGATTGTAAACTAGTAAAACAAATCAATTTCAGATAGTCACCGTGCTGTGATGTGATCTCTTGATTAACAGCATGCCGCTGCATAATATATGTACAATACTGGTCAAAGGTTTCGGAACCCATATTGGGTATCCTGACACTTTTGATCAGAGATGTATATTAAAGATTTTTAATAGTGTTTGAGCAGGTCAGAGAAGAAAACTTACCTTCTTCTCAGGAGGCCGAGCAACCTCTTCCTCCTCCACAATTTTCTTGCTCTGTTGAGGAGAAGCAGCAGCTCTCGCACTGAAAATGTCACCCTCCTCATCGTCGTCTTCTTCATCGTACCCAAACAAATCCACTGTTTTCTTTGGTTTGGGCTTCTCCTGTCCTGCTAAATGTGAACAGCTACATCATTTGCTGAAGTATATCTTGCTGTTAACAACTAAACTAAAACTCAATTAGACAACAGAGCCTCTGTATTAATAGGAATTTCAGACTCAACATCTGTATATGTGCATCTCCACACTTACCAGTAGGTTTTTTCGGAGTCTTCCCACTGAAAAAGTCATCATCGTCATCGTCGTCATCAAAGAGACCACCTCCTAGTGCTGCCTGTTTAGGAGCTGCCTGTAATCTGGGTTTGACTGGACTGCCGTTCTCTTTGCTCTCTGCTGAATCTGAAGCTTTTACTGAGCCAAACAGACTGTTTTCTACCAATAAAGAAAAGCAAACAGATTAATATAATTTCAAGGTGAAAATTAGATGATGACAAAAATATAGATATTTTTTATTTTAAACTGAAAGTTTACCTGGGAAAATGGAAACTGCACCTGCAGGTATTTTCCTAGTTTTGACACTCTCTACAAAAGCATAAGGACGTTACTGATTTTAAACATGAATTTACAACACATCCCTTAAACATTCAACAGATTCAACATTATATAGCCAGAGTGAACACAGAAATGAGAGGATCTTTGGAAGACATTCTGTTGTCAGTGGCACCTACCTGTTTGTGGTGGTGTTCGTTCCTCCTCCACCGGCTCATTTTTGGGGGCTTCAGAGAATAGATCACCCTGCAAAAAGAATTTAAAATGTAAAAAAGATATCCCATTCATACATTTTAGGATTAGTATCTAGTAATTGTAACAAAATTGAAAAATCTACAATTACTCACTTCATCATCATCATCAAACAGGCCTTTACCACCACTGAAGAGACCACCTTTCCCTCCAAATGGAGAAAACTCATCTTCATCCAATTTCGGAGGCCTGAACATTTCACCATCATCTTCCACTGTAACAGAACATTTATGAAAACAACTGAAAGATAAATTGATCGTAATAATGACACCATGCAATCAATGATTGTGATCCATTCATGCTAATCTTCTAAAGTATATGTACTGCTTGTGAGGTGACATAAAATAATAAGACAAAGAAAAGAAAAGAAAATTAACAAATCATCCATGAAAAAAGGAAGGTGGGAAAATGTCTTGAGAAAGTTCCATCATTTTAATGATTTGCCTCATCCACAAGTAACAGATGCGACATTATCTGAGTCACTCTGTGATCAAATAAACAACAGAAAGGCAACCTCTGCTATGCTGGGTGAATGCACAGTTACTCATACCCGATGCCTTTGGCAGTTTCTTTCCTTTGTTCTTCTTCTTGCTGACAGATGGGCCTGATGACAATGCTTCAAAGAAAAAAATAAATGCATATGCAAACTGAAAATGATGAAAATATGCCAATAATTGTGAGGAAGTAAAGTGAAAAAGAATAGAACGTACATGTGCTGTCTGGCTCTGGCTTGCTTGTTGTATCTGATTTAATTCTAGCAGCCAGCTCATCAGCAAAAGATGTGGGACCCACGTCCTGAAACATAAGAATCAAACCCAGAGAATGAACAGCTAGTTGATGTGTTGAAAATAGCCCCATGTTTCTAATTATTTTAATAATATCAAGGTTTTCATTGCAAGAATTAAAAAAAATCTGTAACAATAGAATGTCCTTAAAGCCAATGACTTGAAAATCTGTTTGGTACAACTGTTGTAAACGAATTCAATACTAATAGACTTCTTTTAGACAAATGCAAAAAGCCAGCATGCTTTACCCTAATATTCAGCTTATTGTCCCTTAAGCCAAACTAATAAAAACTGTAGGACTCATGCACAACATTCAACAACCTTTGAATTTAGTAATTTATCATTAGAAGATTATTTATATTCTACCTTGGTGGCATCATCTTCATCCTTGTCAGATTCTCCAAATATGTCTGAATCTTCATCTTCTTCCTCCACTTCATCACTGCTGACAACAGATGACTTCTGATGGGTCAACAGATAAGAACATCTGTTATTAGAGTAATGCCTGAATGCTCTTTTCACACAAAGATAAAACAAACAAATCATTCGCATTCTCACTTAATGTAGCTTTGAAAGCAGCACACAACACACAAACCGCTTCTGTGGTTCAATAACATATGCCATGGTATTCTGTTCTCACCTTCTTTAAATTTCCCTGGCCTTCTTCCTCCTGGTCAAAGTCCTCATCAGTGTTCTGCTGATTCACAAATCACATTACATAAATTAAGCAGATTTTTCCTGGATGTTTTTCAAATGCAAACAAACACCGTGACAAACAGCTTTGATAATGAATATGTTAACACTATTATTCAGCAGCAGCAATCAGAGTGCTGGGACACTGAGTACATCACACACATTAATTTTTACCTCTGCATCTTTTTCCTCATCACTCTCAAGAACACTCTCCCGGTCACTGTCAATGGACATTTCTGTAAGAGTGAGAGAGAATATTGCAGACCCAGTTTATAGCACTGGAAATAAATGATATTCAATTCAGAGAACATTATGAGGACTATACACAGCAAAACTGGGAATAAGCTACCATCACTGGAGAGATCCCCAAGACCAACATCTTCTTGTTCCATAAAGGCCTGGGATCCAATCAAATATGGCAATGGTCTATCTACATACAGATCCTAAACAAAACGGGAAGGACGATAAGAACACGGGCTGAAATAAAAGACTGAACAGCTTCATGAGTCAGAATATGACTTCACAGGTAAACAGTACATCTGCAGAGCATGTTCCCTAACTCACCTTGGGTTCTAAGATGGGTTCCACTCTATCAGCCGCCTCCTCATCCTCAGAGTCTGAGTTACCTGCTTTAATATCTAGTTGCTCAAAAGCAGACTCCAAAACCTTAAGTCCATAGTTTACTGCCTCTTGGACTTTAGGTATCAACTCAGCCTCCTTCTGTTCTCGTGTTTTTTCCTTGAAATAGGTTTTAAAAAACAAAGTTAAATTCCACACTGTTAACATTACAATTAAAGATACATTAAGGATCCAGATTGACTGTTTTTGAAGTATTCCAATATTTTTGATACACTGGACAAGAATAGGATGAATTACAATTAGAGCCTGAATGATGCAGATATCGTGTGGCCAGTTGCAATTTTAAGATATTAAAATGTATGATAACCAATAATATTCGTCAAAATAAAAGAATCATTTACGTTTATAAAATAATGCCTTAAATAATATAAATATTATACAACGTGAATGATTTCCATTTCTTTTCAAGAAAATAAAAACAATTCTCATGCATAAGCTGTGGAAACATTGTACTGCTGTTAACATGCTTGCTGTTTTAACCAAAGTGGAGTTTGTATTCAAATTAGAGACACATGCTTTGCCCCATCAACTTAAAAGATTATAACTTTAAATCCTAGTGATGCCATAACAAAGGTTGCAAATTACTGGTGTGAAAACATTGCACACATTGATAAAACCATATATCATGACCACTGGTTGTTGATATAGGCCAAAAAATATTGGACAGATTCTAATTCAAACCCATGTAAAATTAAAATACATTATATACCAAAATATGTCCAATATGTGCTATATTTCTTATGCAATGATTCTGGACGCATCATTTCTTTATAATCCATTAGAAGAGAACAGACCTGTTCAGGGCGTTTCTCTTGGGCATCTGTCTTTGGAGCAGACTCTTCAACCTCTTCATCATAAACTCTCTGTGTATCAAATAAAAAAAGTTACTCCATAACAAAATGTTGACAATCTGTTTTACTCTGACTTCTAAAAAAGTCTGAAATATACATTTAAATCAATTTAGCAGACTATTTTTCATTTTATCACAAAAATGATACCTGAATACCACAGACATACGTTTTCAATGAACTGTGTATTGGACAGCATAAGAAAGTCATTGAAGACTGTGTGTAAGCAGCTGTCAGTAGCTTTAGTGTCACGAATGAGGCCATCCAACTGCTTCTCAATCTCGTGAGTCTTGGACAGCATCCTCTGAGAGAAGTCTTGCAGATAAAGAAAAAGCTGCCAAGATCAAAAGATAAGATTGTTCATCAAGAGATCTTAAGTCCTTTAGGATCTGAAACATTTCTTTACCTAATAACATACCCCAGAATCTGCAGCCAAGGACCAGTTAGAGCTGGTCTTTCGCATCTCGTCCAGTGTCCAGGGCCTCTCCCACACCTGCTCAGCCTCACCATTGTAATTGCTGGGACCGTTCTCCATTGGTGTAACCAAAGGGTTATCTGTCACAACAGAATATATAGCTTAACCTTAATTAGTTTACAAGCATCAAGTATTTCTAGTAAACAACAACAGCAACTTAACCTACTACTATTACTTAACCTAGCAATACATTTTGTTGTGTGTGCTTAAAATGTTTTTCTCAAGAAACACTCCATTTAAATATTTAATATTTACAAAAAGTAAATGTCCATAATAGTGCTTTCATTCAGTATTTCTTCCTAAAACAAGGGTATTCATTGGGAGTTTGCCAACCTCTTGATCAGTAAATGAAAGTATTTACATTTACATCAAGGGCTACTTACATTTCAATCATGCTAGATACATAAATAAATGTAGTGTTTGGAGTCTTTTCAAATTATTCATATTGGAGTGTCTTGCTTGCCTGGCTTGGGAATCAAACTCCAGTACATAATGGAGAGGGCAATGCAGTTACCCAAACCACACTACACTAATGCAGCCAGTGTGAATATGTTAACCAAGGTAACTATAGTATGATTTAGTCCCTTAATTGGTGTAATGTGGTAAATCTGCCTGGTCTAGGCAATGAACCCCAGTGAGCTATGGGGAAGATATTGCTGTACCCACTATGCGAAACCAACCAGGTATCTGAAGGAGCACAATCACTTTAGAGAACACTGTACCACTACTCCAACTTCAGAATCAGAATCAGAAATACTTGATTAATCCCAGAAGGAAATTGCATTTATTACAGTTGGAGCCATTTATAGAAAAGAATAAACAGATAAACACTGAAATATATACATGTTAAATTCTTCTGACATGGCAGTGACATTGACAACAAATATATATGAAACATCTTGTGGTAAACAGTTTAAAATATGTTTATAATATTGCACAAAAAAAAATTATTAATTAATAAAATGGCAAATGCATCCTAAAACAGCGGATCTAAACCCTGATCCTGAAGGCACACCTGCAACCCCTTTAACTTTAACACACACCCCATGCAGCTCTGAAGGGTGTGTTGATGATCTGATTAGTTGAATCAGATTAATCAAATCACCAGTGGTCGGTGTGGCACAACAAGTAATGGTGAGCCACCACACCATGTGGTCTGGGCAACTATGGTGTGTTAACACTACTCTGACCCACCTCTGAAATATGAGTAACTTAAATGTAAGTAAGTGAGGTGTGGTAGGAGCAGGAAGGGGCTAGGATAGGGGTTAGGAGCAGGGTATGGGGTGCCTCTAGGACAACTGAGAAACACTGCCTCAGAGAAGGCTTGGTGTTGGGTTGATGAGCAGATGTCCTGAAGCGGGTTAAGAAAAGGGTTTCAGGTGATGAGGACCTAAAAACTTAGTCCACACCACTCCACACAGTTCATAAACAGACAGGTAGTTCAGGGCTCTGAGGTTACAGACAGACAGGTACAGACTGAGAGGCTGTAGTTCAGGGCTCTGAGGTTACAGACAGACAGGTACAGGCTGTAGTTCAGGGCTCTGAGGTTACAGACAGACAGGTACAGGCTGTAGTCCAGGGCTCTGAGGTTACAGACAGACAGGTACAGGCTGTAGTCCAGGGCTCTGAGGTTACAGACAGACAGGTACAGGCTGTAGTTCAGGGCTCTGAGGTTACAGACGGACAGGTACAGGCTGTAGTTCAGGGCTCTGAGGTTACAGACGGACAGGTACAGACTGTAGTTCAGGGCTCCGAGGTTACAGACAGACAGGTACAGTCTGTAGTTCAGGGCTCTGAGGTTAAAGACGGACAGGTACACACTGAGAGGCTGTAGTTCAGTCAGTTAGCATGCACTGCTAACAGGGCTAAGCTAAGGAGCTAACAGGCTGAGCTTGGTTACAGCTCTGTTAGCGGGCTGTTATCTCTGTCACTCTGCTCTCAGAGCGCAAAGCACATTACACATCTCAGTCTCACACTTTAACACTGCGCGGGGTCACTCTTTCAGTTTCTTCACTTAGCAACCGAGGCTAAAGCTGACCAGAGCTCCCGTATGTTCTCACTCTCCACTCACTCCTCACCTCTTACTCTCCACTCACTCCTCACCTCTCACTCTATGCCTCACTCTGCTCCTTACTCTCCGTCTCACTCTGCTCCTCACTCTCCGTCTCACTCTGCACCTCACTCTCCGCCTCACTCTCCGCCTCACTCTCCGCCTCACTCTGCACCTCACTCTCCAACTCCCTCTGCTCCTCACGGGTTCTTTACCTCACAGAAGTTTACTGAGCTGCTCTTCTCCAACAGCTCATGAATCCAGCAGGTCCGGTGACTGACAGCCTCCTCATCAGTGTCCCGACCGTCCAGTCCACAATCAGCTGACCCGCAGTCACCTGACCCGTAGTCACCTGACAGACTCAACCACACGCACACGTTTCTCAGCAGTAACATCGCCTGGAGCCGCTGTTCTACCACTAACGTCTGCTCCTGATTCCCCACACAACCTTCACCCAGCAATCCACACCAAACACTGCACTGCGACTCCTTAAACAGCTCACACACCGACCGATACATCCATTAACCGCTCACACACCGACCAGTACATCATAAAACGCTCACACACAACCCAGTACATCATAAAACAGCTCACACACCAACCAGTACATTTTAAAGTATCTGGAACACCAACCAGTTCATATTAAAGAACTAGAACACCAACCAGTACATCTTAAAGCAACTGTCATACCAACCAGTACATATTAAAGCAACTGTCACACCAACCAGTACATATTAAAGAACTAGAATACCAACCAGTACATTTTAAAGCAACTGACACACCAACCAGTACATTTTATAGCAACTGGAACACCAACTAGTAAACCCTAAAGCAACAGGAACACCAACCAGAACACTTTAAAGCAAATGGAACACCAACCAGTACATCTTAAATCAACTGGCACACTACCCGGCACATCAACTGGCTGCTGGGTGATGTAGATCTCTTACTACTTCTACCAGCATATCTTAAAGCAACCAGCACACCCACATGAAAATTCTAGCACACCATCTGTCACATAACCTGGCATAACATTTTTAAAGATATTTGTGTAGCTTCTGAAATCAAGCGTAACATAGTAAGAGACTGGATAAGAAATGCTAATATTTTTGTAAGTGACAGTTTTTAGAATTTTATTGTTTAAAAGTCTTAGTCTTCAGATTTAATCCTCAAAATCAGCTGTCAATGTCAGTTGACCAGTAAGCCAATGTTGGTGTGTCAATTGTTTCACGAAGTGCCAATTGGTCTGTTGACTGTTATAAGAAGTCTCGATTGGTGCATTGGCTGCTGTAAGAAGTGCCGATTGGTGTGTCTACTGTTTTAAGAAGTGTTGATTGGTCTGTCTACTGTTTTAAGAAGTGTTGATTGGTCTGTCTACTGTTTTAAGAAGTCTCTATTGGTGTGTCAATTGCTTCATGAAGTGCTGATTGGTGTGTTGACTGCTGTAAAAAGTGCCAATTGGTGTGAAGACTGCTGTAAGAAGTGCCGATTGGTGTGTCTACTGTTTTAAGAAGTGCCAATTGGTCTGTCGACTGTTTTAAGAAGTCTCGATTGGTGCGTTGACTGCTTTAAGAAGTGCTGATTGGTGTGTCGACTGCTTCACAAACTGCCGATTGGTCTGTAGACTGCTTCACATTGTGCTGATTGATGTGTCGACTGCTGTAAGAAGTGCCGATTGGTGTGTCGCCTGATGTAAGAAGTTCTGATTTGTGTATCGACTGCTGTAAGAAGTTCTGATTGGTTTGTCGACTGCTGTAAGAATTACAGATTGGTGTGTTGACTGCTTTAAGAAGTGCCGATTGGTGTGTCGACTGCTTCACAAAGTGCCGATTGTTGTGTAGACCGCTGTAAGAAGTGCTGATTGGTGTGTCTACTGTTTTAAGAAGTGCCAATTGGTCTGTTGACTGTTTTAAGAAATCTCGATTGGTGTGTTGACTGCTTTAAGAAGTCTTGATTGGTGTGTCGACTGCTTCACAAAGTGCTGATTGGTGTGTAGACTGCTTCACATTGTGCTGATTGTTGTGTAGACTGCTGTAAGAAGTCTCGATTGGTGTGTCAACTGCTGTAAGAATTCCTGATTTGTGTATCGACTGATGTAAGACGTTCTGATTGGTGTGTCGACTGCTGTAAGAAGTGCCGATTGGTGTGTCGACTGCTGTAAGACGTTCTGATTGGTGTGTCGACTGCTGTAAGAAGTTCCTTTTGGTGTGTCAACTGCTTTAAGAAGTCTCGATTGGTCTGTCGACTGTTTTAAGAAGTCTCGATTGGTGCGTTGACTGCTTCACAAAGTGCCGATTGGTGTGTAGACTGCTTCACATTGTGCCGATTGGTGTGTCAACTGCTTCAAGAAGTGCCGATTGGTGTGTCAACTGCTTCAAGAAGTGCTGATTGGTGTGTCGACTTCTTTAAGTTTTGAGGCATGGCACATAGCAGCCAACAAACCAACTGGCATATCCATCTGGCACATGCTCAAACATATGGCACATTACTGAACACTTCTTTATGCAGCCAGCAAAACTTTTGGCACATAATTAATGTGCCAGGTTTTGAGTTGCCTGCTTTAAGATGTGTCAGATGATGTACGGACGTCTTTATGATTTGCTATTTGGCATGCCAGTTGCTTTAAGATGTGCCAGTTGCTTTAAGATGCTGTAATATGTGCTGTGTGGTGGGCTGGCTGCTTTTAAATGTGGCTGTTGGTGTGTAGACAGCTTTAGGATGTGCAGGGTGGTATGCTGGCTGCTTTAAGCTGTGCTGGATGGTGTTTACTTTTGGTGTTACTGCTATTTCTTTATTGCCATATTACACACATACACCATACATTTGATACTGTGGCAATGTTACAAACTTCATCTTTCACTTTCATCATACTAACAATTATTGAAGTATAGTTACAGCATTGAAACACAATATTGTCACAACATTATGACCAAAACAATCTTACAGGAATGGTAATGGTATATATATGGATGATGAATCCATTTCACACATAATAACTGAACATTTGAATTTAATTTCAATAGTGATTAAAATAATGTGTCATTATTAAATGCTTTATTTTGTGTTCCCATTCAATTGCGTTTATTTTATGTACACAAGGCTACATATTTAATATTGCTGTGGGCTTGTTCTGTTGAACACATGGATGTGTCAAGACAGCTCATTTATTAAACATATGGATCGTACACAGGTAATTCACACTTCAACTTTAAAAAAGTTATAAAAGTGCTCTGCTTTATTCTAAATATAGGACACATATTTCTGATGTTAATTTTATAGTAATTGTGGGCTCATTTCTGGTATCACATTAGCTTAATCAAGATGACAGTGTCTGATTAAATGTCTCATAACTGTAAATGTAATAACAAAAATATAGTTCATAGCAAAACTGACAGAAGGCAAGATCTGCTTGTTTTTATGCTGATAAATGTTACCAGAAAACCAGAAGCAATAAAGACTAGAAATCCAAACATGTCAGAAGCATCTGAAGCAAATCGTATCCCCACCGTTTTGAAATCTGTCAGGTGTGCTGGCTCAGACCGCCACACTGTTGGGGATTCTGTCTGGGGACAGGTAGTAATAGGGCAGTTTCTTTCCCTCGTTGCGATTCTTAATGAACTTGGACACCTCTGCCAAATTTTGGCGGAAAGTCTCCATAGCCTTCTTCACTGGTTTCTCTATGAAGTGTTCATCAGGATACATGCCTAAGAACAACTGCAAATAAAAAAGACCTCAGTATAGCACCTTATTTCTTCACCATGTCACAGTAGTGTATGTGTCATAGAAACCGTACCTCATTTTCCTGGAACTGACTGAGGGCCCACACTGCGCCAAGATGCCAGCAGGAGCGGCCACGGTCAGGTAGACTTTCCACTATGAACGTCATGTCCACCTGGCCCTTCTTGGTGGGAGGGGGCTTCCGCATGGTGGGGGGAGAGTTAGGAATCCATGAACACCAGTCATACTAAAAGGATTTTGAAGGAAGTGAAATTGATGTCAGTTTTGAGAGACCATCTTGTCATGTCTCTGTCATGTTCTAGTCTTGTTCACCTTTTGTCTCAGTTGTGTTTTCCCATGTGCTCCTAGCACATGCTGTGTTTGTTCTGGTCTTGTCTCCTCCCTTGCTCCACCCATTCCCATCTTATTTGTAACCCTGCCCCTTCTTAATCAGTGGTTCCAGGTGTCTCTAATGTGTTAAGACCCTTTTCTCAGCCTGTCTTGGTTAGTCCTTTTGTTTCTGTTATGGTTTGTTGCTGTCTTGCTTTGTTTTCCAACTTTGTGTAGAGATTGTTGGTTTGTTTCCATCCCAGTTTAGTATTTATCAATAGTATGTTTCATTTGTTTTGTACTTTGTGGTTTTTAAATAAATCCTAACCCCAACATTTACCTCCACTCCCTAGTCATCTATTGTCTGCCTGATCCTGATGTAAGGACTGACATATCAACTCTGGAGGTAGCAGGGTTTCCCGGGGTTTGTTGGGAGCAAGCTGGCTTTTTGGAGAAGGCTGTATGGGGATGGGTTGCAGAGACAGGACGCAGCGGAACAAAACAGTCAGAAAAAGCGCCATAAGCGGTGTGCTCAGGACACCCCCTCACCTGAGGACTACCCCTCTAGCGGTGGGGAAAGCTTAGGAGGGGGGGCTAAAGGTTGGCTCCATGAGCCTGATGCAGCGAGAAAGTGAAGCGTGCTGGGATCCAGATCCAGTCTGTGAGGTGGGGTCAACCGATACAGATCCAGTCTTTTGTTACGTCTCAGTCCAGCCTGTATCCACGTCTGTACCCTTGTCCTCACCCTTATTTCAATCCCGTCATGTGTTTTTACCCTGTTCATGTTTTAGTTCCTGTGTCTTCCTGTTCCCATGTCTGGTTTTATCTGTCCCTGTATGTGTGTGTGTTTATTCCTGTCCCAATATCCAGTCCTGTCTCGTCCTGATTCCAGTCCCCAGGTTGTCAGTGTCTCCTGTTTGTCTCCCAAACTCTGTTAGTCCTGACTCCTTTGTTTCTGCACTGCCTGTTTTTCCAGTCCAGTCGTCTTCCCTGTCTCCAGTTCCCTCAGTTATGTGACCTGTGTCTTCTGTCCAGCCCCAAGTTCCCCAGGTCCAGTCACCTTTTCTGTCTCCAGTCTCGTCTTTGTCTCCTGTCAAGTCATCTCTTGTTCCCCAAATGCCCCACATCCAGTCTCTGGTTTTGCCTTTAATGTCTCATGTTCCCCAAAAGCCTTTTGTCCAGTCTCCTGTTCCAAGTCCAGTCTCCTGTTCCAAGTCCAGTCTCCTGTTCCAAGGCTGGTCTTCTGTCATGTCTCTAAACCCTTATGTCCATTCTTCTGTACCTCAAGTCACCTGTCTTGTCTAATGTTGCTTCAGTCTGTTCCCCAGTCCTGTCTTGTATGTCAAGTGTCTCCAAGTTCGTCTAATGTGTTTCCAGTTGTCACCAGTCTTGTCACCATTCTCTTCAGTCCCAGTCCAGTATTTCTCCTGTCAGGACAGACAGGACTAGATACTATGTCTGGTTAAGGAGGTGGTCTGAGAAGTATTTGAGTCATGATACAGAACACAATCGAAAACCAAATCCCCTCCTGATACAACCATAATGCCAGTAATTGCTGTGCAACAAGTACGTTTGTGAATTCAGTCCCACACATGCATTTGATTCTGATTAACCAGAGATGCATTTCACTACCAAGCATGAAGGCATGTAGCTAAAATCTTTGTCCAGGTGTAAATGGGGTCTTGATGTCAAGAAATTCTATTCCAGCTAATTGTGAAGTATTTTTGTATTATGTATCATAAAATGTTTGCACAACATTTAAGAGTATCAACATAAACACCTTTTTAAATCTGTCTTAAGAAATTTGATTTTATTCAGACATTTATTAAATAGAATAGTACTATTATTGAATAATTGTAATAAATGTTATATTATATATATATATATATATATATATATATATATATATATATATATATATATATACTATATATATATATATATATATATAATTTTTTTTTTTTGAGAATTCCAGTTTTCATGATATAAACCCTTTAAGCATTGTAATTTCAATGAAGAGACTTGCTGACCATCCCTGACTGAATTTATTTTGGACAGTGATGTGCAATAAACATCTGTTTGGTGTCTCTGTCAGTTTAGAAAGGATTGTGTAAAAAAAAGAGTTACTAAGCTTGTCCAAAGTTGATGGCGCATGTTGAGCAGAAGCAGAAGATTACAACAGTCAGATACTCCACCAGCTCCTCCCGAGTCTGCACCGATTTAGGGAACTCTACAAACAGTGACAATACCCTTTCACGGAACGTTCTCAGACGTGACTGGTCAATAAGCATGAACAGATGCTGACACAAAGACACAACCTAATAGCGTGCTTTTAAAGGGCCTTTGCAGTTGACTGTTCTATTATGTACTTGCAGAAATGTTTGAAACTTCCTGATTGCTTTGGAGAACTACGATTGTCTGTGGCTACTGGAGAAATATCTGTCTTTGTTTCATGATTCTATATTTTGGAATTGAGGAATACAATCCAGACGAATAAAAATGAATAGGGACTTGCTTAGTTAGACCAGTGTTTCCTGTTACAACTTTCTTGTTGTAACACACCTGAATCTTATCCTGAGCTACTTATTGATCTATTCTTATGATAAATCAGTCAAACAGTTAACTATGCTGTGCCACATGGGAAACGCAAGGTATCACATAGGTGGGTTTCTGTCTAATACATTGAGTCATGTATTTACAGTCATCACGGCTTTGATTCTCACCACAGTAGTCAAAATCCTGCATTCCAAAGCTGCAGACATCTTTGACAAATGCTTGTACCTCCTCATCCTCTTGTACTGTCTCATCACTGGCATAGTAGATGTTTACCACATCTGTCACAAAACTAAAAGACACAGAAGTTTCATATAACACATTTTATACTGTCATATTAAAGTTTAGTTGTTTTCTACTCCAAACCCTTAATGGTCCCATCTTTATTGTGTCCAAGTTCTCCATAATTCCTGATTACCTTTTGACCGCTTCCCACACTTTGTTGCCATCATCTCTGTAGTAATAGTATGGCAGCTCCTCTTGGCTCTCCATACCTCGAGTCTTTATGAACTCTGGGAAGCACAAGGACTTGTAGGAAAAAGTCTTCATGGCCCTCTGGACCAAGTTGGCCGCATAGCCACCTCCACCAGTGCCGTTAGCCTGTCCACAGACACACATCACACGCGTTGTAAATTTGAGGGGGAGCGTACAGTACTGTGGAAAAGTTTTAGGCACCTAATCACTTTAATTAAACTTGTGTCAATAAGAGACAGTTTAGTGTTGAAACTCCAGACCACATTACAGGCGATGCTGGATGGTTAGTAATGAATTCAATTCCATTACCACTGCCGGTGATTAACATCACACTAAGCACGCGGACTTACTAAACCAGGTGTTGGATGATAATTAAAAATACTAGTCTCCTATGGGGGGAGCTTTGGAGATGGTTTAATGAACAGGGTGATGGAAAACTATGACTTTCTGTAGGAACGTAATTTGTATTCATTTCAATAATTCAGATAATGAATACTCACTCTCCAGATAAGGAGATAGTATAATTCTCACAAGTTGCCTAAAACATTTGCACAAGTACTGTATGTTTGCTTGTACATATCAAAGCAGACACATTTTATATTCATTTGATGTAAAAATATTGAATATAGTGCAGAAGTTGTAGAAATATTTAATCTTTTATTTCATTTCTTATTAGAATAGAATCTTAGAATATTTAATAATAATTTCTAATCCATTTGAGAAAAATGAAAAATATAATAATGAAACAAATATATCTGAAAATGATGTGGGAAACATCACCCACTTAGGGTATTGTGATAGCAAATGAAAGTGCTGAGGAGTGAATTTTTCTTAAAGCATGTTGTTGTGCATTTTAAAAGTTTCTGTTTCTGTCATGCACAGATCTTTCTGGGATGATATGCATAGATTTAGCCAATTAACTGATTAAATGATTTCTGAACAAACATTGAATAAACAGCTGTACAATGATACAGACTCTTTGTTGCACCTCTCTGTAAGTACTAAAGTTGGTCTACCTACCTTGTCAAAGGTCGTTCTAGATGGAGCTTACACTCTTAGTGCCCCTTAATTCTGGTGATGGCAATTGTGAAAGCAGATGTGTGGTGAGCAACTACAAGTTCATCATAACACATGATCAGGCTGTACCTTAGAATATGTTCTGATATGGAGTAGTTCACATGATTGCTTTGATACATGTTTGTCTATATCTGCTTTGTCTGTGTTTATGTACAATGAATAACATAAAAGACACCTTATAGACTGGATGAACAGCAGGCAGCTGTCTGAACATGGCAATGCCAAAAACTTCAGAATCAGGTGGGTCCTCAGGAGGTGTGTCACTGTCTGGTGCACATGAAAGTCAGACGATCTCACCCAAATCTTGGCGATCAGCCAGTCATTCTGATCATCGCTAGGGAGAAAGATGGGGCTGTCTTCTCCTGGGCTGATTCAGCTTTCCTTGTATAGAATAAAATCTAAATTAATCTTGCTCTGGAATTTTATATTTGTATTATTCGAGGATGTACACACTATTTATTACAGTCAATTATATTTGTATGATAGAGAGGTGAACATGTTTCTATAAAAAGTATAGTTATGTCTTTAAAAAGCCCTCTAGTCTATCTAGAGTGTGACTAAAGTGTTGAATTACACATGCATTTGGTTTGTCTGCATCACACATGAAATCTTGATAGTGAAGTGCTATTGCAAAAATATGAATCATCTGTAGCAGTTAATTAAAATTTGATTTCTGGCTGTTCTTGTACAACTGGGCACATTGGTTGTAAATATTGCATGTTGCATGGGTCCCAGCATTTGGAGATCTGTCATCATTATCTGTAATCTGCTTGTCTATGTTTCCTGCCTGCAGACCAGAAAAAGCATTATGGTTGTCGGCATAATTATCAGGCATGTCAGATGCTCTTTTAGAGTCACCTCTGCAATTGCTTACTTTAAGCTCCTCTTCAGGGTAAGTCTCTTTCTAAGCAGAAGTCAGCTACCACATTTCATGTGTCTGAAACTTCTCTGTTATTTGGGTGCACTTCTGAATCATGACAGGATTGCAGCCATTTAAAACTGGTATCCAAACATAGAAGTCTTCTTTCAATGCATCACATACTCTGTTCATAAGGGGATAATACCATAACCATACATTGTACAAGCTGAAAAGTTGTCCGCTCAACACTTAAAAACATGGTTTGTGATTGGGGTCACTTGATTTTATTTTAATTTGGCAGCAGTATGTAACAAAATTCATTGCACCAGACTCAACCTGATATTGTGTTCGCAGTCCTCACAAAGATCCACATTTCGAAATCAGAGAAATCACCCCATGAGACTGGAGACATGTGCATGAACTTGATTAACACTTCGAAGTTCTCTATTCGAAGAGGAAGGTGGTCAGTCAAACCAGCCGCTAGCTGTTAGTAAATGACTATTTATGTATGGTGTGACAGTTAAGCAACATTGCGGAAAAATGATCAATTTGGAAGATAACATCACAAAGTGTATTCTTAAGCAACAAATATTTTTGTAGTTCTATTGTTTTTGTACTTCTATGGTGAAAGCATAATTCATCATTCTGCAAGATTTCTATGCTCAACATCTTTAGGTTGCAAGTCATGCACTTTGAATGAAACATGAATGATAGGGATTAATTTTTGTAAAACTACACATACATTCACATGCCCACTAGTCATACACCTGCAATGGGATCCCACTAGTATACTCATCACTATGGTATGAGGTATCATGGATATATATATTTTTTTACTCCACTTCAACTGAAATCTCAAATTCATCAGAAATGGAATCCAGAGATCAGACACTGAATTTGTTTAAGGCCTATCAGAAACAATCTGAGACTGTGGTAGGCCTACTTAAAATTCAAACAAACGGATGCAGGATATGTAGATAGACTAACAGTGAAACAGGGCATAGGCAAACAGAGAGCAACAACATTTGTTTTTAAACATAGAGGGATGCATGCAAATGTAACTTACTACTAAAGCAGAACAATGACTCTCTTGTTGGAAAGTTCCTGACCAGAGGGTAGAGAACTTTGGAGAGGGTTCTAGCACTTTTATCTTCATGCAACAGAAGTATATCTGCTCTACTTCTGCTGTCAGCATGAAATATGTTTTTAATCAAATTAATAGCACCGTGTTTGGAAGGTGTTTTTAACCCAAGTGGTTTGAGGTGATGGTTTCCATGTATTTTTCATGTATTTATGTCTGAGGACTCACGCTTTGCTGTCAGTTAGGGCAGTCCCTGCCTTCTCACTGTCCAAACTGAATGTCTCGTGGCAGGTGGCACATGGGTTTTAGCATCTGCTCCTTGGGAAAGCCAGGGTGCCATTCCTTTACATCTTGGAACAAGAAAACAGCTGCAGTTATTAAAACCTTCTCCACTTTAATTAAAGAACAATGTAACAGATTTCATTGAAGTCATTCTGAAAAATTTTAAAGTGGTATATATAAAAATAACAACTGCCAGTTCTGGACTATGGTAAAGGTTACAGAGATATGTGGCAGCAGGTTTACACCTAGTCTGGACAAAATTTATTTAGTAAAATGTTGTCCCCTCAGTCCTGGACACAATTATCCACTTACATTGAACCCTATCATACTGCAATGCTCCCAACACTGGAGGGTGAACAATCACTGAAAGATTGTAAATCAGCCTCTGCTCTTTTCAAGCTTCTGCCATTGCATCATTTCAGGTAATAACACTCAGAGGAAGCGCTGAGTCTTCAGCTCCGACCAATAGATTAACAGATGCAGTGCCGACTTGCATCGCACTGGGCAGAGAGAGATGTGGGGAGAAGGCGTCATCTACCCATCCAGAGAGATGTGGCCGGTGCTCTCTCAGACTCAGCTGGCGTGCCAGAGTGGCATTTGAGTCAGGTTCCTCAGACCATGTACTAGCAAATTAGATCGCTAGCCATGGACACCAACATTTTATTTTCAATGGAAACACAGAAGTTAAACCTTTCTGGAAGTAGTTGTGACACTGACACTGTACAACACTGAATCTCTGGCACATAGGAAATGAGATTTGATCTGTTGATAACTCTGTAGTTATCTCTGTAAACATTGACCAAAAACTGGATATTTAAATAGCCAGCCTTCTAAATTAGGGTGGAAACTCAGTTCTGGAGGGCCAGCTTCACCACAAGAAGTTTGCAACTACTTTATATACTCCAGCACATTTGATTCACTCTCTGCCAGGTTGTGTATAGTGCATATATCAAACCAAATCAGCACACTATACTACACTATACAGGAATATGTTCCCTATTCCTGACTTAAATGTCAAACCTGCTCTTGTTACTCATTCGTTCCTTACATTTGAGAATGGTTGTAATAAGAAAAACATGTATCTTCATTTTATCTGTTTAGAGTTTTCTCCATCAATTAAAACTTAGCTATTTCTGTACCACTGTGTGAATAAACGGGATGGATCAACCAATGAAATACTCTAAATTTGCTGTATTTTAAACTCATTCAAAAGTCAGAAGAAACTTTTAAGCCTTTAGTTAATTCTGGATGTTTTTTTATTTGGACAGTGTCAATACTTGCACATATTAAGAAATTTCATTTGTCCTCAAATCAATAATCGCGTATCAGGCCTGTAAGCCTTTTGTCTGTTCTCAGCTCTTTGCGTCTGTGCTGTTCCACCACCCTAGTTTTAAAAATGCATCCTGTGGCAATCGAGCTACAAAATACATATGAAGAAACACACTGAGCACACATTTCAAATCTTTTTTTCCTTTACTTTTTTTGAATTTGAATATTAAGGTTTGAATAAATTACTAATCAAACAGCATCAACATTTAAATCAAAAGAGTTTTGAAATATTGCCACTAAATCATGTGAATATAAAATATCTTGACAGTTACCTCATATCACATTTGGAAACAGTAATAAGTGTGATTTTATTATTAAGTCCCTAAAGTACATACAATGACATCGGATGACTATATTAAACAGATCCTACACAGCCCATCGAAAAGAATGACCTCTTTGTCATCTGCAACCAGCAGCAAGGAACTCAATGTAATCTCAGAAGGGGTTCTTCACTGTAATGTTGCAGTACCAGTCATCGATGCACCCAGTATTTTTATTTTCAATACTACGAGTTCAATGTCTATGTTTCTCCCAGCGTTGACATCATAGGAGTCCACCTTGGATTAAAGAAGAAAAGCCAGTAGAGATGTCATAGAGGTTCTAAAATAGATGTATCTATTTAGCAGCTATCTGGTGAAAGAAAGTGTTCAATAAATAAATAAATAAATAAATAAATAAATAAATAAATAAATGTCCCATCTAAAATACACATTGCTTGTTCCTTTAGTACATTGGACATTTTCACATTTATTTGTTATTTCTTTTAACTAAACTTTTATATATATATATATATATATATATATATATATATATATATATATATATATATATATATATATTTCTAAAAAGTAACATTCAAACAATTATTCAAGTCACAACAAAAAAAAAATCTAAATCTAGAACTAGAAGTTGCGTCAGACCAAAATTGCCCAAAATAAATGGTTGTGTCTCAAACTGAATGTGATTATGTCATTTTAATACAACGTAGTTATAAATAGTGTGTCCTTTGCAATCCAGCAGATTCATTTGCTTTCTTGCATGTTGATATATATAAAAAGGCACATTATTCTATTTGGAAAACATTTAAACTCCTAACAATAAATATTCCTAAATACTTTGCCTTGCCTTGTATAAATCTGTGAGGAAACATTAATTGGCATAAAAACTTGGTATTATGGTTCTCTAAACTTGAAAAAAGTGGTTCTCCTGTCACAAGAGGAGACAATCAGTCTCCTGGATAGCTGGAGTTCAGTTCAGTTTAATGATTTTGCACAGTAAGTAAACTTTGTAAATAACAAATGAGGTGAATCGGGTATTTGCGCAGCAGAATTACCAAGCTGTACTGGACTAAATCTGTTGATCTCTCTAACTTACTCTGAAAATGACTGGAAATGAGTCTTGTTATATTGTCACTGAAGAAAAATTGGTCTTACCGCTCCTCTTTCAAAGTCATTATACAGGGGCTTATCCAGCAAGGTTCTCTCGCTGCAGCCCTCCGTCCCTATCAGGGTCAGGTAGATGTAATCATCTGTGCCAGCAAACCACTGGCTGCCAGTAGCAATGGTCACTGTGTAGCAAGGCATCCTACTCTTACCAAAAGACAAGGATCAGTCTCTCCACTGCTAACCTTTGCAGACTCTTGCAAAATGCATTTCCTTTTCTCTTGCACACACACATAAATACACAGACACACACACACACACACAGACACGCATGCATCCCCCATCTCCCCAGATACCACATGCAAATGCAAAAACAGGACACTTGTTCTCAGAAACCAATGCTCCACCCATAGATTACTCATGAGACAAACACTGATCATCAAAATGACCTAAATGAGACATTTCTTATTGATATTATTAGTAATGCAATACAGTATATAACCTAATATAAAGGTTTAACAAATGAATGCAGAGCAAAATCATCACATATTCGATAGTAAAGCCTTTCAACCCCAGCTGAAATGATCAGTTGAGGTTCAGTATCTGTCTTCTCAAACTGAGAACAGCAGATAACAGCTCAGAGCATGACACAAACTATCTATGTGAACAACTATGTGAAGGTAGATTGTGCCTTAAGCTTCTCTAAAAAGGACACAGTGTTACTCATTGCTTTCCTCTGAATAACTCTGGAACGAAAGGTTAAAAAAAAATGAACCACAGTCAGTATATTGTGTACAACATATTTACAAGTCAAATAAGCCACTACTTTATACAGCAGTACTATACAAAGCTAGAGGAAAGAAATGCAAATAAGAGAAGTCACACACCATTCTCTCCCAGCTAGGACTACAACAGTGGTTCCCAATTCTAATTGAGGGGACTTTCGCTTGACACATACAGTATTACTCTGTTAATAATTTTGTGGACTTGGAAAGTGGACATTTTTTTTCCCAAGGTGGCTTGGAATGTTTTCACACATGGTAAAATCTAAGTGCACTAAAATGCATCACAGTATACCATTTGAGAATGGTCTCTCTACTGATTGGTCAGGCCAGACTGGAGTGGCCTGGAGCAAGAAATAGAAGTGTCTGTGTTTTCGGTACAGTTTTCTGTATAGGAGCAGTAGCAGAGATGTGTCTGTTCATAGTTGTAGTGATTATCTGACCAATATAGCAGGTTAAACTACACCTGCGGAGCCATTTAGCTCAAACTTGCAGTCGAATCGAGGTCAGATCACGTTCTCACCGCAAACAATGAAAAAATTTTTTCAGGCCTGCAATGTTTTGAAATGAATTTTAATCATTTTATGTTCAGTCCCCTGTAACGTGCACTGTAGTTCGCATAAGGCATGTTTAGGAATATTGGGAAGGCTGAGACATGTCATGCTTTTATACATTCAGCTGAAGGCATTGCAGGACATCTGATGGAAAGTTTCCATCACCTCTGCAGACTGTATGACAGGGTGGGGAAGACAGCTAACAATAAAGTACGGTAACCGTCAAAAAAGTGTAAATGTTCTCAGCATCACAATGATTCTGACACAAGAAGTGAAAAATGTCACACATCACGCTGGGACACTTCAGCTGGGAAGATGCAGCTGAAACTCCACTGTATAAATACCACCTGCTTTACAAGAAACACCTGATTTTTGTCTCCACAGTTTCCGAAGATGAATACATTCTCACAAGGCCCGGTGCTCTTAAAAGAGTAACCAAAATATAAGCCACTTGAGTTTTTCCTTAGTCAACTGTGGACATTAAAAGATCCCTCTTTGCCTTAGTGCAGCTTCATGGGTGACCACATACAATGCATTTCCAGCACGCCTGAATTACAGTTGTACTGATCGCTATGGAGCCCCTGAGAGATCAAAGCAATATTTTGGTGGCATCCAGAAAACATACTCTCTGTTTGCAAAAGCGTGCTCTCATTTTCCTAAATCATGGACTCACTTTATTAGATTGTGCCCTCACTAATCAAAAACGGGTTTGATAAAAATGTGAGAATGATGGTCATATTGTTCCTCGATGAAACAAAATTGTGCTCTTGTTATCAATAATGGAACCTAAATGATCTGAGGCACAACAGTGAAGACCGCTTAAATAACTTAAACAACTTAAATAACTAAAATTATAATTCTACCACGCTTGGTAGCTGGAGTTGCCAGTATGTCTTTGTGCTCCATAACTAAAGCATGGAAAACCCTTCACTAGATCCATGTTAAAAAGCCTCAAATGTCTCAATTTGGCCCATGTACTTGGGACAGGAAAAGTAAGTGTTTCCATTCAAATTATGACCAATGTTCTACATCATCCTCGGGACTTTTTCTAACATGAGCACATTATATAAATCGTGGCCATGCTTAACTAATTCATGCTCACAGTTTCGAATGACATTGTCCTCACATATTTCAATAACGTTTTAGTAAATCACACTCATGACTTAAGGACTCTGAAGATTACTAACATCGCTTCAGTTTGGTCTGCTGCCCTTAAATGCTCTTATAAAATGCTTTCGATACACTTTGGAGTGCACTGTTCTCCAAGGATCAAATAGCATCCAAACCATGATGCTTGCTCCACTGTGCTTTGCAGTTGCAATCAGGTTTTGGTTTTGGTTTAGTTGTTCAGTGTCCATGTTCTTCCAAATGCAGCATTGTGGATTTGTGCTAAACACTCTTTCCTTCTGTCTCATCTTTGCATGGAATACTTCCCCAGAACCATGCGAAACATGATTGTCTTTGGCACTTGAGATGACAATTTTTTGGCCATTGTTGTTTCCTTTATTCTGTCCTTTCATAAACACCATTCTTTTTTCAACATTTTTGTAATAGTGGACACACGAATAATAGTGTTTGTAAATGATCAAATCTTCTGCAGGTCTTTTATTGTTAAGTTTGGGTTAATTCTCACCTCTTTTATGACAGATCATTTTACTCTGGAAGTGATTTTAACAGGACACCTCTTAGATTGTGTAGCATTAGAAATGTTATTCATTTGTTTAACTAATCAATTTGATTAATGCACATTTAGGGCTTAATAAACGCTAATGCAGCCTTTTTGAACTTAATACGGCCCTATAACAGATCTTCTGAAAGGTGTTTGCATTGAGGAATAGTTCTCAGTAGTCAGTAAACACTATTTGTGCTGTAATTTAAAGAGTGTAGTACCTGTGAGACACACACACACACACACACACACAATCTCATCTCATTAAACAACTTTAGCCAATTAGTTATTTGAAAAAGTCAACATCTCAGAGGTTCACATATTTTGCAGCCTGCACTGTACGCTTACTCTGTGTGCTTAATTAAAGATACAATCAGTACAACTGCTTTTGTTATTAGTTTATTTGTGTTTGTCTATAATTGGGAATTAGCTCAGACCACATTTCAGTAGTAATCAATGCAGGAATCTAGAGTTCACTTTTTTTTGCACTGTATCTCCACATGCTATTTCCATTTGTTATAATATAAATTCTACCATTTACATAAATCTCAACGTCTCTAAAGCAGGTTCAGACAAAAACTTATTTTAATCTCCAAAACCATTGTATGTCCAAACATTTGTGGACACCCCTTCTAATTCATTGAATGATTCGTTGAAATCATTGCCGGCACGGATGTGTAATTGCACGTACACATTAGTCAATATACAGAATTGTTGCCAATACACTTGGACTCTCTAGAACAGATCAACATGAACCTACTGGCACCACACCTATGAGCAAGAGGGGTATAAAGCTGTAGAGCAGTGGAACTGGGCTATATGGAATGACTGTACTCTGTCCACTCTGTGATACTGGGATGAGTTTGGCAGGTCATCAAACACTACTCTTGTTGCTCGTCCCTGAATGCAAACAAATTCTCACAGAAATCCCCCAAAATCTATTAGAAAGCAAATACAGTTGCTCCATCAGAAACAGGATAAACTCTTTAATACCCTTGATTTTAGAATGATTTACTTTAGCCGTCAGACTTGAAATCTGGCTCATAGGGAGTCAGCAAGCTTTAGCTTTTTGTAGGTTTTACACAAAGATAGATGAACATTTAATTTGTGTAAGCACTGGACAAACACAAAAATATGATTGAAAATACAAAAACAATTTTCATTGATCAGTAGTTGAATAACAATGAAATATCTGCAAAACAAAAACTCATACTATTTAGTTTCACTCTGTATTCATACATATACAAAATGTACAGTGATCACATAAATAATATTTCTAAAATTCCTCTCAACCTTTCAGTAAAACTGCAACGTCAGTAAAACATACAATGCCCTTATTCATACCAAACTTATGATGACCTCCTCACTGCGGTGATTTGATTCAATGGCATTTTGTCCAACAGATTATATTGGTATGCGTGCTATGAATGATTGTGCAATCTCTCCCAGGTCTACGAGCTGTACCTAATCAACACTATGAGATAAATCTACAAGAGTAAACATTTTCTTCATCCATTCATCCAGCAGACAAAAACACATGTGTTACAGACAGCAGCAACTGTTGGCAAAGATGTGTGTATAGTGCATAAAGAACAAGAATGTGGTTTAAAATAAAGCATTTCACAGATTAAACCTGTCATTTCCACCTCAAGACTGCCACCAAGTGGTCAGGATGGTAATAAAAAAAATACAAAATAAAAAGAGGTTTAAAAGTGCAGCTTTTTTAAACTCGTTTTTTCCACCATAAACTAATTCTGAATGGAACAGCAAACTTCTAAACAAAAATTGTTTCCTCTGCTGTTAAGACACTATGACAACAGCATTTCAATGAAAGTAGAATTAAGACTGCTCTAAAACATTGAATAACAACAAAACCGGCAAGGCAATCAGTCTGAATTCTTATTTGAACCAACTCCATCTGGTTCTCTACCATACCAGTACATTTAAATGTCTATGAGAACTAAACTCTACAACTGAGGCAAGCTTAGCCATTTTTCTTTAACGGAAAGAAAGGTCTGTGATGACATGAAGTGAAAACAATTGGCCAAAGTCCAGTCAGCAAAAGTTCACAAGCTATTGCAGAAGGCAACTGAGTCAGGAGGGATCTCATACAGGAGTAAATATCCTACTGTTACATAATCATATCAGAACTCCCCTAGTCATCTTTCCAGAAACAATGAGGGTGGGGGAATTCCCACAAATCCTCTGAGTGAGGATTTCTGATGAAAGACTTTTTACCCCGACACTGACAAAAGCACTTGATCACAAACATTCCATTCATGCTCATCACGAATTACAGCTTTGACACACTGACATATAAATCAATGGCAGACGCATACAGAGCAGCCAAAGGAGAGACCTATTGTGCGTGACTTTTTCCTCACACAAAACATGGAGTGCAGAAACTCTCTGATTGGTTAAGGCAAGCATTCACTTCTAAGCTGATCATTTCCAATGAGTGTTGTGGGCCATTCCCCGCCACCCTCCACACATAGTGATTTGCTGAGGTGCTGCCCTAAGCCCCAGGCCACCCATAGGTGGAGATTGATCAAAAAAAGATGGCCACTGGATCTAGCACGCACTGTTGTGAGGCTCCCATTAGCTGAAAACTTGTTCTTGCTGTAGAAGAAGTGAGGACCTCCAACTGCTGATACTGCTGCTCTAGTTTAAGCGCAGGAGCTGCTTCATAAACTCATACGTGGTGAAGGCGACGGCCTGGGACGGCACACAGCGGATGTAGTTGAGGGACAGTCCACGGTATAGTCCTTTTTTAACCCCGTAATTGCTGTACACATGTTTAAGGGTCTTCGTCAGGCTGCTGCTCAGAGAAAAACAAAAAGAGAAAGAAAAACAAAAATAGTTTTCAAATGTGGTATTCAAATGTTGGCAGTTGACATTATTTATCCACTTTGGAGTAATGGGACATTTAATTGATGATCATTAATATTAATGAAACATTTTTGACAAAATTGGTTTTGATTAGTTTTGATCCATTTAGAAAGGAGCCCTGATGCTAGTGTACCAATAAAAAAAAAACTACACTGGACTACACATAAATATACACTCATCAGCAAAAAATTGTTGGACCCAGAAAGAAGAGACAGATTGCAAATGTTATTCATAAGGAAGATAAAGCTTAGCAGGAACAATAAAAGATAAATGTAAACTGATACAAGCCATATTTTTTGAGCTACACATACAGAAATAGTGTCTCTGTATGTTGTCGGGTATAACACAACATCAGACATCTCTATAAAAAGTGGTAGAGGCTCCTAATGGTGTCCTGTGATAATCCATTGACTATTCTTGATAGAGCATCAAATAGCATCCCATACATTTTCAATAAGGGATGGTTGTGGTGATGTGACTGGCCATGGAACAGTATCTATGTCTTCAAGACGAGCTCTTGAGACAGGAGCTGTACGAAGACATGCATTGTCCTGTTGGCATAGTGAAACCACATTGTGCGTTCCCAAAAGGTAGAGCCACTGGTTGAAGAACCTCATTAAAGTCAAATTACCTGTAATGAAGACCAAAGGTGATCTGGCAATATATGAAATTGCACCCCACACCAAGACACCAAGTCCTCTGGGCATGTGACGCATGACAATAAACCATGGGTCTTGCCACTCTCTCTACGGTGTCTTCACACACTGATTTGTTGGTCATCTCCACCAATATGAAAGCTGGACTGGCTGCCATTCTGAGGGACTCCACAACAGTCTGGCACAAAATCACTGCAGCAATGCATTCAGTTGATTCCTTCTGGGTTCAACTATTTATTTTCTTTATTAAGTTAGGCATGTCAGCAGTGCTGAAATTTTGGAACACAAAATCAACCTCATCTCTGTCAGTTTAATGAGTAATGTTACACTGTACTGTACACTGTTTAGGCATGGTACCACTGAGTACAAAATTAATTTGCATAGCTCTTTTTACAACTGATGTCAGAGCAGCATTTAAAAAATAAAATAAAATAAACAATGACACACAAAACAAAGGACAAAGACATAAATCCCTGGTGAACAAGCCAAAGAGCGATAGTGGCAAGAAAAATTTCCCTCAGAGACGGAGGAAGAAACCTTGGGAGGAAGCAGGCTCACAAGGGGAGACCCATCCTTCTCTGGTCAAACAAACATTTTTGACCAGGGGATGTTGTAAGAGAAGTCAATTATGTTTGCCAAAGATTTTGTCCATTGTGTTTACTCAGTGAGGAGAGTCCATTGACTGACTGTGAATGGCAGTATCTTAATTTATGTTAAAAAAAATATATATATATATATATAAAAAAAAAATAAAAAAAAAATAAAAAAAATATATATATATATATATATACACACAAATTCCATTGTCTGAAACATGTATAATTTAAAGTTTGCTGCTTTTAAAAGGGTGTAAACTGCATTATTATGCTAATAAATTATAACTTTATTAGTTTATTAAATGATCTTAAAATGACAATAATAAAACTATCATCCCTGGGACAACATATCATCTAAGAAACAATGGTTATCATGACAAGCCCAGTGCCAGCTGGTTTTATGTAGTCATTGTAAGTATTAGTGAAATTACTAAAACACTGAAGTAGATAAACATTGTCATATTAGTAAGTTAACACAACAATACAATAAAACATTTTACTCTAGCGGCTATTGTTATTTAAAAATCATGACACTTACAGACACTTGTCGGAGTCAGGAAGCACTGCTCCTAACTGCATTCTCCTCCGTGCAACATCCAGAGGATATCTGTCTCAAATAAAGCAGAGAACCAGAATTAAGCTGTAGGAATAAAAATGTTTACATGTATAGTTCTTACATTTATAATGTACAGGTCCAGTAACAAACCCTCCCTCAATAGCCACATCAAATAAAACAGAACAATGGAACACAGAATAAACAATGACGGTGAATGAAACAAAAGCATGATCAGAATTCAAGTTCAAAGAATTTAAGACTCTTTAAATTCAAGCATAGTATTGGGCAAATAATACCTGATCAGAAACAGGGTCTTCCAATAATGTGCACATATCAGTACTATTACATTATTTCATTTGGAAATTATGTGAAAACTCAAGTTATGCTACACCACATCTAGCACTGAGGCCTGCAGATGACCCTTCACTGTATGGTCCTACATCCCTCTCAGAAATTACTATAAGATACAACAACTTTCTAAACTGATTCTGAAGAAACTGAACAAACAGTAAACACCTGAGGTGTCGGTTTTATGAAACTGATCATCCCACAATTTTATACGCATTTACGATGAAGTGTTTGCTATAAAAAGATTACACTATAAAAACAGCAGCAAAACCATGAAAATGTCACACCTGCCAACACCCAGTCATCTCTTTTGAGGAAAAAAAAAAAATCCAACCCTGACTCACGATATAGTTTGAGCAATGGCCCCAGCAACTCCTCCACACAGCAGGTTGACATGAGTCTTCAGAACCAGGACATCAGGATTGTCCAGGGATGGCTTGCCCAACATTTCAGGAAAGTGAGCCAGTCCTAGACTCTTCAGTGTTCCAAATGTGAAGAAAGAAAAGCCTAGAGAAGATAAAGAATACTGATTCATTTTATCCATCCCAAAAGAGACCAGTAGCCTCACATGTGCAGTTGAAATAACTTAGAGAAATGTATTAATGTCAAAATATGAAGGTATCTATCTTACCTGCATAGGGCGCCATGCCAATGATGGTAGGAGTTAGACCTCTGTAAAATCCAGAAATGCCACCTTCCTTTAATGAGAGAACATAACTGGTTAATGGTGTATATATTCACTTGAAATCCTGTATATATTGTAAAAGAATACTACATTACATACAATATATATTACATACAGATGGATGGAGCTCCATCATTCCAGATAATGGCATTAGCATTAGTCCCATTCAACATACACACACACACACACACACACACACACACACACATACATATATATATATATATATATATTTAAAATGGTGTGTAAATGAATGAAAAAGCAATGACATAATGGGCCAGTTGTTACTCTGCAATTCATGCAGCGACTGCACATTACGTGTGTCAATTTTATGATTCCATTTGTTCACTTCAAATACTGACAATATCCAGGACTTTTATTTTATAATCAAAACAATATTATTTATTTATATTTGACACCCCTACCCCTCATACCTTAAGGTAAATGGTCTGGAAGGCATTTCCTATGCCAGTGTAGCGATGTTCCCCTGTCACCTGAAATGCCAGGCGAGCACGAATAACATCAAGAGGATAAGTGCAAATGACTGCAGTCATTCCTGTGAAAGAAAAATAAACACACCTACTGCATTAAAATTGCCATACTCTTACAATCTAAATTTAAAAAAATACACTATCATCTATTTACATGGTTGAAGATTACATACCTGCCATAGATCCAGCCATAAGTCGATGAATGTGCGCAGATATGCCAAGCTGTGTGCTGAGGAACTAAATACCAAATGAAACCATGTTTACTGTTGCTCTAATATTTGTGTTGTAAATATATACACAATATTTAACCTGTAATTGTTTTAGAAAATACAACAATAATTGACCTACTTTCTTGTAGTTATCAAAGGCCATAAACTGAATGGCTCCATACGGGAATATTCTGACCATCATTGCCCCATTCCCTTTGTACAAGCCCAGGAAGCCCTCCTTTTTTGGCACAGCCTTGAGTGTAGCAAAGACACCTAAAATAGTGAAGACAGAGTTGAGTCTGGAATCAGGTGGGGTTTACATGCTTTATAAAATAGCATTATAAAGTATGATAAAAAGCATATGGCTTACCTAAATGTTTATAATGAGGATTATGAGCTTGAAGTAGAATTTTTACTCTGTCCAAAGGGGCAATGGTGGTCTTGGCACAACATCCTGCCACACCTATACAAAGAAAGCCACATGATATGTGAATCCCAGCTGCTCTTTTCATCTTTTCATTCCCAGTCATTAAATGAAACAACAAAAGCAGGTTTCAGTAGTGTGAATACGGAGGTAATAACTGCATGTAACTCGTGTCACAGTTACCTACAAACAAATCAAAGGACCAGTCCTATTTAACCCACAACCAAAAGTTCAGGTATCCTAAATCCAGAGACGCTGAGTCCTGGTCCTGGAGACCCCACACATACATATGCTACAGTTCAGATGCAGCATGACTAATATTTTATATAATATTTCAAATGTATTAAAAATAAAATATGTTCACCAGTATTCACAGCCTTTGTCATGACACTCAAAATTGACCTCAGGTACATCTTGTTTCTACAGCTTGATTGGACACCTGTGGTAAATTCAGATGTTTGGACATGATTGGAAAGGAATACACCTGTTTATTTAAGTTCCCATAGTAGATAGTGTATGTCAGAGCACAAACCAAGCCTGAATTCTATGGAATTGTCTGCAGACCTCAAAGACAGGATGGTATAGAGACAGATCTGGGGAAGGATGCAGAATTTTTTTTGCTGCACTGAAGGACCCAATGAGCACAGTGGCCTCCATCATCTATATATGGAAGAATTTGGAACCACCACAACTCTTCATAGAGCCCTACCAAACTGAAAGATTATGGTAGGATGGCCTTAGTCAGGGAGGTGACCAAGAAACCAATGGTCACTCTGACAGAGCTCCAACATTACTTTGTGGAGAGAGGAAAACCTTCAAGAAGGACAACCATTTCTACAGCACTTGTATGGCCAGACAGAAGCCACTCCTCAGTAAAAGGCACATGACAGCCCACCTGGAGTTTGCCAAAAGGCACCTAAAGGACTCTCAGACCATCAGAAACAAAAAGATTGAAATTTTATACTGAATGCCAAGCATCATGTCTGGATCATGAGGAAACCAGGCACTGCTCATCACCCAGTGACAGGGCTCTGAGCTTCAGACTGGGAAAATAGTTTATCTTTCAACAGGACAACGACCCCACGCACATAGCCAAAGTAATAAAGGACAAATCTGTGAGTGTCCTTGAGGGGCCCAGCCAGAGCTCAGACTTGAACCCAAGTGAAAGTCTATGGTGATATCTAAAAATGGGCATCAACATTCCCAATCCATTCTGACAGACCTTAAGAGGTTCTGCAAAGAAGAAAAGGAAAAACAGGTGTGCCAAGCTTGTAGAATCATACTCAAAAAAGTAATTGCTGCCAAAGGTGCTTCAACAAAATGTTGAGCAAAGTCTGTAAATACTTATCTATGTTATATTTTTGAGTCTTCTCTTATTGTTTTTTATTTTTTAACCATCACTCTCCCATCACAAGCAATGCTACCGACACTAGGAGGGTGAGAACAAGCACATGCTTCCCCTGATATATGTGATGTCAGCCCCCACTTTTTTTCAAACTACCACCATTGGCATCCTTGCCAGACAGCCAACGTGCTTGAAGTAAAGCTCTGGGTCCCCAGCTCTGATATAATGGACAACAGATGCCTGTGCCAACCAGCATCACATTGAGTGTGATGTGTGGAGTGAGCACGATCTACCCACACACAGAGGGAGAGCGGGCCAATTTCATCTCCACCAGTGGCAAGCAGCATGATCAGGCATTCGAAGCTGCGATCCTCAGATACACATAACAAAATGTGCAAAAAGTGAAGCACTGTGAATTCTTTCCAGATGCACTGCATACACACTCACACAAACTATACATGTACAGACACACAAAAAATTATATATATATATATATATATATATATATATATATACATACACACACCCATTACTACATTTTAAGCATTTGAAACTAAGAGCAAACAACACCCACAGGTGTCTCTGAAATGAAACATTGCCTAATTATCACTGAACACAGAAACACCCCAATACATTCATAAGTTATCAAAACACTCATCAAGAAGTTAATGTTACAAACTTCACCTCCAGCTACGAATGATCGCAGCCAGTAGTAGTAATCTCTCTGAGCAGGTCCTGGAACTTGAGGCGGTCCAGCAGAGGACACTGATGCCTCAACTGCCATGCTGACTGTATCAGGACACCAGAGAGGTCATGTCTTCCAAGCACTCTGAAACATCAGCACTATATTAAAACAACTTTGCACACAACACCAGGCAGAGAAACAAGGCAGATATGTACAGTCCACAAATGGTAGTTACTTTACTACTTTTCTCTAGTTCATTATTACATCTGGTTACAGAAAGTTAAAAAAAACATCAAAAGAGAAATGCCATTGAGATCTACTAGACATTTGCTGCCATTATAGCTGTGATACGTCCATGAGCATTTGTTGTATTAAGGCATAAGAGCTTTGGTAATGTCCAGTACAGATATTGGATGATTTGTTCAGGGTCACAAATCCCACTCCAACTTATCCTAAGGGCAAAGTTCCAACCTTAAAAGAATGCACTTCCACTTCTGAGTCTTGTGGTGACCTTTGGCTCATGCTCAGCTGCTCCAGAGCATTTTGTTGTATCAGCAAAATGTTTGCATGGAGATTATACAACCTGTGTCTGTGGGGTGTGTGTGTGTGTGTGTGTTCTAATGAACCTGTTAAAACAAAAAGTTGTAACTTACAGTATGCCAATTCATTATTCTGCACATTCAGATAAAGACCAGCAACTTCTGTTAATGTTTACATCAATCACCAAAACGGGGATCATGTGATCTCAATGATTTTAAGTCTGGCATGGTTGTTGGTGCCAGACAGGAAGTTTTGAGTAGAAATGAGATTTTATGCACAGCAGTCTCTTGAGTTTACTTGGTGCAATAAAGAAAGAGCAGTGCATGACAGTTTTGTGTTTCAGAAATGCTGTAACTGAAATGGCTATTATAACTCAGATCACCACTCTATAATGGGCAGAAAAGCATCTCAGTAGAAAATGCATCAAACTACAGCTAGACAATATACTGACCTTTATCTCTATATCAGGATATAAACAGAGCCGAGGCAATGTCGTTTATATTGAGTTTTAAAGCTGTTAAATAATGTTCCATTTCAATCTTGCAGAAAGCTCCCTCGCTCTGTGGAGGAGTGTGGAGGAACAGAGGAGTGTAGGAGTGTGGAGGAGCAGAGGAGTGTAGATGAGTGTAGAGGAGCAGAGTGGATGAGTGTAGAGGAGCAGAGTGGAGGATTGTGGAGGAGCAGAGGAGTGTAGATGAGTGTGGAGGAGCAGAGTGGACTCGGGGGTAAACAGCAGTCAGACAGCCGCTCTGTAAGGTCCTCTACCTTAAATGTTAAAGCGGTGTGTGGAGGGATAGTGGAGTTTACTCACACGGGTGGAGGACTCGGACTCGGACTCTACACGTGCGCGCTCCGCTCAGCACAGCCCCTCTCTACTGCCCTTCATGACTACTGTTCCTGTCGCCTGCTTTCTACGTCACAGCAGAGCTGGGCTGACTGTAGAGAGGGATTATTATAAAATCATCAGATTATTACATCTACTACATATGATTTACACACCAACTACATTTATATTAAGTAAGAAAGGGCGCATTCTGTCAGTGTGTCAGTTTATAAAGTGTACACTGTAATAACCCTGAGCTCATGAAGGTCACCAATGTTTACATTAGACCACCATCTTTATTTATTTATTTATTTATTTTTATTTTATTTTTATTTTATTTTATTTTGTCATATTTGTAAAAGAGTTTCTGTCGAACAGACAACAATAATTAATAATTAATGAAGTACATTGTAATAACTAAAAAACAGCCGTGGACTGCTGATTAAGGAAACAGGTTTGATTCCATGAACTGGCAGGACATGACTGAAGAGCCCTTGAGTAATGCACTTGACTCCCCAGCAGCTACACCCGTGCCGAGTATAAGGCTGCTCTCCGCTCCGCTGCTGATAGATTACTTTCTAGGTCAAACAGAAGATCTCATACAACCCCTTTGATAATGTCTTTCCACTGGCTTCTTGTTGAGTACAAGATCCAGTTTAAAATTCTTACACTTACTCATGGTCTTCACTCATTTACTTCACCCATATTTATCAGTGCAATTTTCTGTTTCTGTTTCTACAGACTTCAAGACTTGTGTATTTGAAAAGAACATTGTGACTTGTGTGTGTGAAAAGTGCAGTATAAATAAATTTAACTTTACATACTAAGTTATTAATGCTAATATATAGAACAGACAGACATCACCATCTTGCTGAAAACATATTAGTTTTAAATTAATTTAAAATGTCTGAATAGTATGATGAATAGTCTGAACAGCAGTATGAGTACTTGATTATATGATTATTGAAATTATAATTAATTTAAAATACAATACACTAAAGGTCAGGAAACACTGAGGTGTATTTATTTATTTAATTTAATATAAGATGCTGTGTTCATATATGCTATAAGTTGACTGTGGAATATGTACATCAGATGTATTGTTCTAGCTCCATGTTGCATGTTTGCACATGACAAAATATTTGCCCAATTAGAACTTTATTTTTAAACCATCTTGCCTTGAATTGCATTAGAAACAAAGTAAGCATATGCAAAGCATTTAAAGTGGCCTATCCCAATAATACATTTTATATTGAAGTGAAATTTATCCTTAAAAAGTAATAAAAGAAAAAACAAACTGGGCAGCAAAATTCATTACATACATGTAAGTACATTTTTGTAAATATATGTACATCTTGTCATGAAGAGGTATTCCATTGATCTGAGGTTTGTCATATTTTATAGGGTTTTATTTAAACCTACAGTATATTAATCACAAATAAATACTGGTCATACCCCACCAGATAAAAGGAGTGTAGAAATGCAGAAACATTCAGTTTCTTCTCAAGACATATGAGGCTCAAAATGTTTATATTTTTTGATTAGTAATTTATTCAACCTCAAAATTAAGTATTGTAATAATTTAAGATATTGAAATATTTAACTTTACATGTAATGAATATAAAATATGCCCATTTACCTTTTTGAATGGAAATGAACATGAATGAACTGTTTTGATATTCAGTTTGATATTCAATTATTTTAGAAGCACAAGTACAGTTGAAACCAGAAGTTTACATACACTATAAAAAAGACACGTATGCATGTTTTTTCTCACCTTCTCACATGAAATCAGATTAAACTCTTCCTGTTTTAGGTCACTTAAGATTACCAAAATTATTTCTATGTGCTAACTGTCAGAATAATGAAAGAGAGCATTTTTAAGGCAATTTTTATTACTTTCTTCAAAGTCAAAAGTTTAAATACATTAAGATTACTATGCCTTTAAACAATTTGGGACAGCTCATATGATGTCATGTCTTTGGAAGCTTCTGATAGGTCTATTGGCAACATCTGAGTTAAGTGGAGACACAGCTGTGGATGTATTTTAAGGCACACCTGAAACAGACTGCTTCATTGTGTAACATCATGGGAAAGTCAAAAGAAATCTGCCAAGATATCAGGAAGAGAATTGTGGACTTGCATAAGTCTGGTTCATCCTTGGGTACAATTTCCAGATGCCTGAAGGTGCCTCGTTCATCTGTACCGACAATTATACGCATGTACAAACAAGATGGGAATGTCCAGCCATCATACCGCTCAGGAAGAAGACAGGTTCTGTGTCCCAGAGATGAACGTGCTTTGGTCCAAAATGTGCACATCAACCCAAGAACAAAAGAAAAAGACCTTGTGAAGAGTGTGTCACTATCTACAATGAAACGAGTACTGTATCGACATGGGCTGAAAGGCCACTCTGCCAGGAAGAAGCCATTACTCCAAAAGAAACATAAAAAAAAGGGACAAAGACTTTAATTTTTGGAGACATGTCCTGTGGTCTGATAATACGAAACTTGAACTGTTTGGCCATAATGACAAGCTTGCAAGCCTGAGAACACCATCCAGCTGTGAAACATGGGGGTGGCAGCATCATGTTGTGCGGTTGTTTTGCTGCAGGAGGGACTGGTGCACTTCACAAAATAGATGGCATCATGAGGAAAGAACATTATGTGGAAATACTGAAGCAACATCTCAAGACATCAGCCAGGAAGTTAAAGCTTGGGCGCAAAGGGGTCTTCCAAATGGACAGTGACCTGAAGCATACTGCCAAACTTGTTACAAAGTGGATTAAGGATAACAAAGTCAATGTTTTGGCCACCACAAAGCCCTGATCTCAATCCTATAGAAAATGTATGGGCAAAGCTGAAAAGGCAGGTGCGAGCAAGACGGCCTACAAACATGGCTCAGTTACACCAGTTCTATCAGGAGGACTGGGCCACAATTCCTGCCAACTATTGTGAGAAGCTTGTGGAAAGATATCCTAAACGTTTGACCCAAGTCATACAGTTTAAGGGCAACAGTTCCAAATACTAATGAAATGTATTTAAACTTTTAACTTTGAAGAAAATAATAAAAATTGCCTTAAAAATTCTCTCTTTCATTATTCTAACAGTTAGCACACAGAAATAATTTTGGTAATCTTAAGTGACCTAAAACAGGAAGAGTTTATTCTGATTTCATGTGAGACAGTGAGAAAAAACATGCACATGTGTCTTTTTATATAGTGTAGGTAAACTTCTGGTTTCAACTGTATTTCAGTGTATTTGAATTATGCTATTTTAAATGAAATAAAAAAATTATAAAAACTATCAGCAGACAACAACTGATACGATTATATTTTATACTTGGTTATTTCATACAATCACCTGAGGAATAGCCATTTTCAGTGAGTGGATCCAAAATATTAATCCTCAAAAATATAAAGTCTATTAGAATCTATCTAATTCTACTTCTTCTTCTTCTTCTTCTTCTTCTTCTTCTTCTTCTTTTTTTTTATTATTAATGTTATCATCATCATTATTGTTGTTGTAATCATCATCATCATCATCATCATCATCATCATCATCATCATTACTATTATTATTATTATTATTGTTGTTGGTGGTGGTGTTATTGTTGTTATCATCATCATTACTATTTTGGGATTATTATTATTATTATTATTATTATTATTATTATTATTATTATTATTATTATTATTATTACTGTTGTTATGATTATTATTATTGTCGTTGTTGTTATCATCATTATTATCGTTGTTATTATTATATTATTATAGTTGTTATTATTATTCTTTTTATTGTTGTTGTTGTTTATTATTATTGTTTTTGTTGTTATTACAGGTGATGTCTCCTGGCTGAGCTGGTGAGTGTCACAGGGATCCAGGCCACGTTTTGCTGCCAGTCCGCCGCTCGTCCATTAAAGAGTCGGTGTGGGGAGCGGAGGGCGGAGGCGGGGTTTGGGAGACGGACTGAGGCTGCTGGCTTTGCGTTGCTCTAATGTGCTGTTTGACGGCGGGGCAGCATGTCCGTGTTATTGACCAGTGGGGCCTTTATGAAGAGCGGCCGCGTCTCCGCCGCTGAGCTGGACTAAGCGGGCAGATCGTTATAGCAGAATGCAGGAGTGTCCGCGGACTCGCTCGGGACTGAGTGCTGTAATCCGCGGACAGCGTCCCTGACTGCGGAATGTGCCGCGGGTAAGGAGTCTGACACGGCCGAACGCGGTGACCAGGCTGTCCGCTCACCGCTCAGCCGCGGATCAGCACTCCGACATTACTGTGAGTCAGTCACTGCATTGTGTGCTACAGAGAGAGAGTCCAGACAGTCAGGACTCCGCTCCGGGCTTTCGCTCCGACCGCGGGCAGCTGGGTTTAAGAGCGAGCCGCAGCGGAGCCGCTCAGACAGTCAGAGCCAAAACCCGGGGCGGAGCGGAACACCTTCCGGATCCGAATATTCTCTCCCGACTTTAGGGAACAGTTCAGTTCATGACCCTGCTGTCTGTCTGTCAGTCTGTCTGCCTGTCTGTCAGTTTGCCTGTCAGTCTGCCTTTCTGACTGTCTGTCTGACTGCCTGTCTGTCTGTCACTGTAACTCAGCACTTCTACATCTGTTAATAATAACTGCCCACTCTTACTCCACCATTCCCCCGCTGAGATAACAGCCTGACCAACCACAACTACACAAGCTGCTTCAGCTGAAGAGCTTCACCACCACAGCTGTCTCTGTTTCAATTTGGTGGTTAAACTGGTCTACTAGCATGGTTAACATGACCAACCAACTTAGACAAACAGTATGACCAAGCTTGACCATAATGTTGAACATCTTGACCATGCTGTAGACCAGCTTGACCATATTGCTGACCAGCTTGACCTTGCTTTTTGTTGACGAGTAAGACCACAATGGTTTAAAACAATCACCATGACTAACTTGACCAAGCTGGTTGACCAGCATGTCCAGCAAGGCCAAACATCTTGACCAGCGTGACAAAAATGATCAAACAGCATGAGTTGATTGACCGATTTTGTCAACCAACATAACCAAACATGATATAAATTATAGTTTATCAGCATACAGTATGTTTTTGTATAGATGACCAGCTTTCAACTACCTTGACCATCAAAAACCAGCTTACACCATCTGAAATCAAAAGCTGGTCTTTAGACAGACAGCAGGGTTATAACATAATGCTTCAGAACATAATGAGAATATGCACAAAATATGTGATGTATCTTGGCAACTACTCCCCCAACACCACTCTGCACAATGTGCATTGAACTTGACATATGAGGATATATATTTGGAGCCAGTGTTGAGGTTGACCAAAGTATGTTCATTCTTTTCACAGGCATGCCCCTGTGGAGGCCCCAGGTGAAATGCTGACTTGCTATAACTGGATTTGGTGCTGAAAAATAAGCTCACATGCAACATTTTTAAGTTATTTAAGCCATTTCCCATGCCTGCTGAGCCCTCTCTCAACACCCTCACTCTTGTCAAGCATAGCTATGCCTCATACTTCCAAACCACAAAGGAAGGTGCACCCCCTAGCTAAGCGAAATGTTAGGAAGTTAAAGTCATCCACTGATAAAAAGCAAGCACTAAATTCAAGCAAGCCCAAGGGTCCAACAACACGAACAAGACAAGTGAAGACCAGGAAACCCACAGTTAAGAAACAGGCCACCAAGAGGGTTCAGGCAAGTGCTGTTAGAAGGTCTGCCAAGAAGGCATCCGATGGAAAAACAAACAGAACCAAGAGCACATCTAACCCAACTGGATCTCTCAGACCCAGGCTTACATATAACTCTCTGACGCAGAACAGTCCGGCTGCAGAGCTCAGGAGCAGAACAAGGTCCTTACGAGGCAGTCTGTTGTCCCAGAATGGCCCACAGGAAGTGAAGCCTCCCAGGAGGGCGCCCACCAGCAGAGGGAGAGGTCAGCAGGCTATAGAACAAGAGAATCCTAACCCTAACCCTAAAACTATAGAATGTAGTGACCCTGATGGCAAAGACCAGCTAAAGAAGGGACTTGTTATCAATGGAGAGGCTCAAACCATTAATGTAAGCTCTGAAGAAACAGTGGAGGAGGAGCACAGCGAACCACTTGTTCATGAAACTGCTGTGGTGGAGGAGGCTGTGGCTGTGGTCACTGCAGAAACGATACAAAGTGTAAACAGCCCTGGGCTCATTGATTACACTGAACAACCAAGCACAACTGATGACTTGGATGATGTGACAGATGTGAAAGAGCCTGACCCAGCCACTGAAGTGGACTCAATAAAAATTGAAACCTCAGGCCCAGGAGAGCCTCTTCTCCTACAGTCTTGTGATCTAGCTCCTCTAAGCACTCTAGAAAACTCTTCCCAAGCAGATGTTTCTGTGGCATCCGCTGTATGTGAAATTCCCAAAGAAACAACAGCACTTCAGGAGCATACAGAGGTCAGCCAGGCTGATGACAGAGAGCCTAACAGCACTGAAAATGTACAGACCAAAGATGAAGATGACAATGAGAATTTTTCAAGCAAGAACGAAGGAGCACTTTCGCTCCTCTCATTGAGCACAGGTGCTCATATTGGCTTTCTGTCCGGTCTGGACTTTGAGGCTCAAACTGCAGCGTCACTCGACAGCAAAGTGTCCAGCAGCACAGACAGTACCCAGTTTTCATTTGATACTGAGTCAGAAGCAGGGAGTATAGAGCTGACTCTAGAGCACAGGGCTGCCGGTGCTCCTCCACTGCTGGAGGCAGACATAAGACAGCGCTTACTACAAGCTCAGGAGAGAAGAGAGAGGAAGAAGAGGAGTAGGTGCGGGGCCTGTGGGCCTTGCCTCCTTAAGACCAGCTGTGGGCAGTGCAGCTGCTGCCTGAACCGAAAGACAGGCCATCAGATCTGTAAGCTCAGGAAATGTGTTGAGCTGAAGAAAAGACCGTTGCATATCACAACTGGAGAGGTAGGCCACCTTAATGTACTCTAGCTGCTGTTTCTGTTCCTCACTCCTAGTGAAAGTGAAACTTTTGTGTGGCAGTGCTGCTGGAGTCACTTTCTTCTGTAACTTGTGTCACAGTAAAGATTACATATAGTTTTGCCATTAAGTAACATTTTGTAAAAATAACTGAAAAAATAAACATGAACAAACTCCACATGCTGTAGACATGTAACAACGTTATAGTAACTATTACTGTATTGTTACTATTGCGGTACTACTGCTTTAGCCTCCCTTCGCCCTTTTTTTTCATGGCCAGGACCCCACAGGTCCACAAAAGAAGAGGTATTATTTGGGTGGTGGGTCACTCATAGCACTGCAGCAACACTCAAACTGGGGTTGGAGTATTCGTGTGTGTTGCACTGGGTGAGATCAAAAACTGAAGTGCTGCTGGAGTTTTTAATCACCTGTCACTGCTAGACTGAGAATAGTGCACCAACCAGAAATATTTAGCCAACACTGATGACAAATACAAACTGCAGCAACAGATGAGCTTCTGTGTCTGATTTTACATCTACAGGGTGGACCAACTAGGTAGGAGTGTCTAATTGGACAAATGTATGACACTGCTGTTTCTGATCCACTCATAACAGCACCATACACACACACACACACACACACGCCACCACCATGTCAGTGTCGCTGCAGTGCTGATAACGACCCACCACCCACATAATACCTACTCGGTGGTGGTCCTGTGAGTCCTGAGCATTGGAGAACAGGGGGAAAGGAGGATAACAAAAGTATGCAGAGAAACAGATGATCTACAGTCTAATTATAGAACTGCAAAGTGCATGCCTTCTGAATTCCAAGTCATTTTGGAGCATTTCTATTGGTCCATTGAACATGAAATGTGGACACAGTATAAAAAACAACATTCACATAGTCAGATAGTGAAAAATATGTATACATACTTTCTTCACTGTTTTAGGAGGATATGGTGTCACAACTATACACACAAAACTTGGTGATAATACCTGAAGTGTTTTTACAAATCTGCAAAAAAATGTGCTCTTTTTAAAAATGATGTAATGGCCAGAGTATTGTACAGAGTACTGCACAATGACCATCTGGTTTTGCAAAGAATCAGTGAAATAGCTGTGAAGAAGCACAATAAAGACAAAGACCATTTAATGTCAGAAACAGAGGATGGCTCTTATTAATGGCTACGGGATGGGAAACACATGGGTCTGTAAAGGAGTGCTGAGCACTTTTATTGCTGTGCTGCTGCTGCTGCTGCTTGCAAGTGCACGCTGCTGCATTCTCGGTTTTATGTCTGTTACCAGTGCTGTGAGATGAATGGGAAAACCCAATCACATGAGTTGCTGTCAGTTCAGCATGTGGTCTGAGTGTGTGTGTTTGCACGTGTGTAAGTGATTGAAAGTTCTTCCATGTGCTAAACCCTCAGTGGAGCACTGTCCGCCCCTTCTCACACGCTGTTGATGGAAAAAAAATGTAGCATGCTGTTTCTGTCCTGAGCTGACTGTGGTGCTATAATTCAGCGTTATTCAGAGCGTGTCACATCATGCAGTTTGTGTCAAACTTGCCACAAGGCAAATGGGGAAATACTTCACCACCTGTGTGAGTTAATATGTAGGCTAGTTTCTGAGCGTAAGCGACCTAGGGCATCTTTGTATTAGTGTGGCTGTGCTTTCTAAAAAAAGAGAGAGGGAGACGGATCAGGACAAGATTACAGTAGATATAGAGGTCTGGAAACGCATCATTGGTGCCTAAAATGTAGGTCAGTGCTCACATCTGCCTCATTCATGCAGTCTGACTTTAAAAAGTCACTCTTGTCATGGATGGTGTAAAATTTTGGAATGGGTGGTTTGGAGTAGTGCAGATTTAATGCTGAGGTATGAAGGGTCCATTGGGTGGGCTTTGTGGGTTTTCCATTCTTTAGTATAAATATCTATCATAGCTTCATCCTTTCTTGGCTAAGGAAGCCTGTGTTTTTAAAATATTCGCTTATTAACGTCCAATAAAATGTCTTTTTTTACTTAGTTATCCATGGCAACACACTTAATACCACAACTTTTACACTTGTTTTGCCTTAATGTTTATGACCATAAAGCACTGACATTACAACATGTTTTGTAGTGTCATAATGAAATTTGAATATCTCACTATTTTACTGTTTTACTTTTAAGTGGTTCAAAAGTACCATTTGGGTTCAGTACAAAAACATGGTAATAGTAACGACTTTTTAAAGGTCTGAAAACCTAATGTGCTTTTAGCTTTTTAAATGGTTTTAATTCTTGTACTGGAATGTACTGGAATCATTCTGACCCCTTCTTAAGATCAGACTTGCAGCACTGGTTAACTTCAGTGAGTGTCTTGCATACCCATCATCATTACAGCCTAAACTTATCCACACTTCATCAAAACATTTTGGCTGTACCAAAAGGAAATTCATTCTTCACTTTGTGAATCCAGGATAGATATGAGCAAATGAAAAAAGTTGCTGGTTTTACTGTATCTGCATGAGCCTGGCAAAGGTCTCGATTCTGTACATTATGAATTCATGGTGAATTGAATTTTATTGTATATACATTTGTATTAAAATATATATATATATATATATATATATATATATAT
>CM067506.1:18285478-18338465 GCA_034509495.1 Acestrorhynchus altus | reverse complement strand
TCTCTCTCTCTCTCTCTCTCTCCCTCTCTCTCTCCCTCTCTCTCTCTCTCTCAAGATTCAAAGTAGCTTTTTTCATGACTGTAATAAGAACAATATTGTAACAAAAACAACCAAAATTACAATAAAGTAATAAATAGAAATAAATGCAATAAATTTGTCATAAATATCAATTTGTAATTAAATAAGGTCATAACAGTACTGAATAAACAGTATACAGTAATTAAAATAAAGATTTTGGTAAATTAGATATTAGATAAGATAAAATATAGACAAATACTTTCTACATATACTCTTATACATAGATACTCTACTAATAAAGAATAAGTACAGAGTTAAGTAAAGTAATTACTAAATAGTACTAAATACTATTAGTAAGTAAAGGTGAACAATGTGGCATGGTGAGGTAGCTGACATACTATGCAGTGAGGGGGGCGGAGAGGCCCTCTCCCAGAATTATCTGTAATTTTTCCAAATCTGTAAGTGCTTCATAATTTAGGATCACCTGATTAAATCTGTGTGTGAACTTTTCTTGTGTTTGAATTTTGAGTAGTGAAGGAGGAAGTGCAGCTCTGTCTCCACCTCCCCGCTTTCACACTGACCAAACACTTGCTGTTCTCTGGGCAGCCAGGACTGTTTATACCTGACCATCTCTATGGCCAGGCTGTGGTCACTGAGCTCGTACTTGGTCAGGATCCGTCTCTGTTGTGGATCTCTGATGGTCAGGAGATAGGGTTCCAGTCTGTACTTTCTTTTAATTGCACAAAGGCATTCTAGCTTACTCCGAGACTGAATTTGGTTCTCCTAGTGTTCTATATACCTGTTGTTACTGTTATGATGAGCTTGTTGGTGTTTAGATGGGTCTGCAGAACAGTGCTGTGATGTGTATTAGGAAATGTTTGAGGGACAGTGAGTGTCCAGACTGCGGACAGACTGAGGGGACTCTGTACAGTGATCAGTTTTTGGCTCTGTAGTGCTTTAAACTGCAGGGATTCTTTGGGACTTGACTTTAAGTGCTTCCAGAAATGTAGGGACCTTTTTTGAATGTTTATAATCAGAGAGAATCTCACTAATTCTCCCCTGCAGGCAGTGCTTTCTGATTTCCTTTGGACTTTACGAATCATTCTACCGAATTCAGCATGCAGGGCTTCTGTTGGGTGTGTGTCCCATTTAGTGTATCTATTCTCTCCCATACAGCACAATGGGCTGGATCACACTATCGAATAATTTACACCAGACTAGGATGGGAAGAGCGATATTGTGAAACCTCCTCCTGATTGCATAAAAAGCTTTGCAGGCTTTTTCCTTTAGTGCACTCAGTGCCATGCTGAAGCTACCTGACACAGTAATGGTGAGGCCAAGGTAAGTTTACTGGTCTGTATGCTCCAGAATGATAATGGCCTTGGGTAAACTGTTACCTGTGTTCCTGACATCTGGGCTTTTTACATTTACATTTATAGCATTTAGCAGACATTTTTGGCATTTTTCTGGAAGACCGTAAAGTTTGTCTTCTTTAGGTTTACTGCCAGGCTTCAGTTCTGGCAGTAGTGCTGCAGGTCCAAGTGTTGCTGTAGCTCCTATATATGATTCAACCATAATATCATCTGCAACAGACTGTATTTAATTTAATTGTGGGCACAATAATCTCACATTATTCTGAGGTGCCGTTGGAGGAGGTGTTTTTACAGCACCATGTTTCTGTTGAGGATGTCTACTCTGGGGGAGCATGAGCGCAGCCACATCTCCATTGTTTACAGCAGGGAATAGGTGTTGCTACACCAGAGGTCTTCCCTGAGATTCCACGTGAGGTGAGGAGGCGAAGAAGGGGAAAACGCACCAGTGTCGTGCATCGTGCTTGGAAGAGATGCTATAAATCCATCCTTCCCTCTGACATCTTGTGAAATATAACATTGCTCTCCAATAAAGTGGATGAGTTAGCAGTGCTGGCGCGACACCAGCAGAAATACTGGTAAAGTGAAAGAGGAAAGGAGGAGATTAATAAAATCTCTCCCTCTGGGATTAATAAAGTAATAATTATGATTCAGACTGGCTGTGTACATAAATGACAAATGGTGCAACCCAAGACACATCATTATTTAAGAACAGATATGCACTATTGAACTGTTAGCCATTAGAAAGGTGAGAAGTTTGTCCAATGGGACCTATGAGGCTCTGATGGACTTCTTTGAAAAAACAGATTCAGAGGTTCTCCATGACCCTCATAGTGAGGATGTTGACAGTCTCAATGATTGCATCACAGACAACATACATTTCTGTGTGAACACTGTAGCCACCAAGCCACCAAGACTTTGAGCTCACAGCTTTCAGTCCTGTGCTGTCCTTTGTCTCTGAACAAAAGAATGAGTGAGGAGGGAACTGAAGAGGATGAAATAATGGAAGGTAGCAGGTCCAGACATCAGTCCTGGGATCCTGAGACACTGTGTAAACCAAGTGTGTGGGATAGGAAAGGATATTTTCAACCTAGGTCTGAATGGGGGAGTTCCTTGGCATGTACAGGTCTGGTGGTCTGGGGATTCCTGAATGTGGACACAGAGTTGCAGCCCAAGGCAGTATCTTTAAGGGTCTTTGCTAAGATACGCACACTGTCCCTGTGTAGATTGAGCCCTGTCATGACGTGTGACATTGGGCTGATGTGTCAGAAGTACATTTGGTAAGTAAGTACATCTTCTGTTGATCTCTGAGTTGGTGTGGCAGAAGGACAGAAGGTGGAATTAAAAGAGAAGTTAAAAATCTGATTGCCTCATACCAGAAATGAGCAAAGTTAGTGGCTCGAGTCTGAGCTGCAGTTAAGTTGCACACAAAGAGACTTCAGACTTTACTTGCAGCTCATTCATAATAACTTGCGACTCGACTCAGACTAGTAACTTATAACTCCCAAACAATAAGAATCCTTCCATTATCCAGACACGGTGTGAGAGTTACAGAAAGTGAGTAAACAAAGATCAGCTCTAACCTCCTCTGTGTCTAGCAGTTAGTTGAGTGTGATATTTGCATGTTGTATTATGAGCATTCAGATAGCTTCTTCCTTCAGGCAGTCAAATACTAGCATGCATAAAAGTTGTCTTGGAGATGTTGCATTCTGCTAGGGTACAGCATTTACATTTAGGGCATTTGGCAGAACCTCTTATCTAGAGTGACTTACAAAACTGCTTTGCTGTTCACTCAGAAAATATCCTTAATAAGTTTGTAGAGCCTGGAGTCCAGAGATACCTCAAGCTTAGATGCTAGTAAAAATACAAATGTCAGAATGGACTACATAACACTTTATCACACAAGACATAGTATTACTTAATTATATTACTTCAATGAGTTAATTGCCCTTCCCCGAAGGTTTTAAAGGAGAAATTTACATAACGGAGTCCAGTTTGCAACATCAGTCGAGAATTATAAGTGGTCATCTAGCACTACACCAAGGCTTTATGCTTCGGCAATGGAATGACTGAGTTCTCCGAGGAAATGGCAAGATCATGGTGAAGACCAGTGGTTCCAGGGATAGACAGCAGCTCAGTCTTGCTCATATTGATTTTCAGGTGATGGGCTGCCATCCATGATAAGACTTCTCAGCAAGTCATGCTGAGATGGTAGTTGAAACCTGGTTGTCAGAAAGTGGGAAAGTAAGGATGAGTTGTCATAAACACCAGTGGAGTGTCTGCATTGAGCAGATGTGGCTCCCCTGTCATGATACGTGGTAAGTGCACTCCTCCAGATAAGAGCCTAACCATTTCCATGCAGAGTTGGTGATTCTGATATTAGTGAGGACTGTCACAATATTGTAGGAACATGTCCTTACTATTCATATACATCCTTGCCTTGTTCCAGAGACTTTATCATTGGTACATTCACTCTACATACATTCTATTTGTAAATATGCAAATTTGGAAACTGGTACCTGGAGATGGGTACTTTTTCAGAACATGCTCATTTGTGTTTGTAAGCAAGCCAAGTACAGAACTTGCAGAATGTTGATTGGCCAGAGAGAATGCAGTAGATATCCAGGACAAGCTAGCCATTTGATCTCGAAACTACAATACTGAGCAAATTTTTCATCTGACAGTCAATGGCAGCTTGTAAAATTATGCTGTGGTCTTTTGAAGAGGTACAAATGTAGTGATGGTGTTTTGTCACCAGCTACAGTTCATGGAAGAGATGTGGTAGTGGAAATGGACCAGGTACCATGTACCAGGGTAGTGTAGTTATTGTGCAGTAGAAAATTGCTTGTATAAATTATTCTCTTTTTACCAAAATCAGCAGAGCCTTCATTTTACACTCATTTTATCACCATGTCCCTATGTGGAACGAGGGCCATCATGCCCAAGCAGAGAGAGTGAGGTTAAATATATTCTCCTTGACTCCAAGCGAGTGATGAACGTGGCATCACTGACAATCTCCTGGGCTAACACTGTGTCTTCAAAAACGCATTTAGAGATTTGTCATTGAAATGCAATTTTAAAACTGTCTTTCCTGAATGATTTATTTGAGAGGTGATGTCTACATTCATCTGCCTGCCTGACTGCTCTTCTTTTCTGACACTATTTGATTATCTGAACCGAGCTTTAATGGTTTCCATGGTTTCACCCTCCATCACCTTGACATCTGATATTAGAGCATGTGTCTTATCGTCTCAGGCTTCAGTGTGTTTGTTGGAGGTGAAAAAAATGTCATTGCTATGGATATCATTTTCCTTTTTTTTCTTTTCTGTAGTTCAGAAGTCCATTCCTGGAGGGCTGGTCTCCAGCAAAGTTTGGTAGATGCCCTACTCAAACATACACACCTGGTAATTAACTGAAGTGTTGACTCAGGTGTGTTTGAGTAAGGCATCTACCAAACTATCCTGGAGACTGGAGTTGTGCATCCCTGTTGTAGTTATGAACGTGTTGTCTGAAAGTGATCTAAATCATGAGACCACCTTTTAGATAAGATAAACTCTTATTATATGTTATTAGTCCCACAGTGGGGACATTTACAATGTTGCTGCAGCATAGGGATAGCAAGGCACACAGTACAAGAAATAGATCATAGATAAAGTATAGTATATACAGTATATTATCTATAACATTATAAATAATAAACAAATCAAAGAAGATGTACAGATAAATTACAGATAATTACACATGGGGATATGGGAGAAGTATTGCACATTATGTTGTATTGAATAATAGTGTGTGGAGTTTACGTGTGTGTCCATGGTCTGCTGAGAGCATTGCTGGTCTAACAACAGCAGGAAGGAAGGAAGGACCTGCGATACCGCTCCTTCACACACTTAGGGTGAAGCAGCCAGTCACTGAAGGAGCTGCCCAGTGCTGCTAGAGTCTCATGCATGGGTTGGGAGTCATTCTCCAGCATGGATGCCAGCTTGGCTTAAAAGAGTGTTGAATGGTTTTTGCCTTAAATATAGCTCCATTTGAGAGGAGTAATGAGTTCACTAATGCCCCCATGGAATTTTAAGTGTTATGTTAGCCTCGTGTTCGCCATTTTGTATTTTCACAATATATAGAGCTAACAAACATGTCTTTCTCTTGGGTGTGGCAGTTTCACAGTGGCTCTTTCGGTAAGCTTCAGGGTTCTCGGTGATGGTGTCATTTATAATGACAGGTAAAATCTGTAGTTTCCCAGGATAATCTGCTCGGGGTTGTAATGCATGTAAAAAAATTCAAGTTTAATTAAAATTTGAAAATAAGAGAAATGTTTCCATCCGAGAGGTCTCTAAATGTCCATGCACATATCTTCATTGAGGTTCGCTGTGTTTGTGTGTGCTATAGGGCTGCACAATATATACTTTGAGTATCATTATCACAGTGTATGTATATGCAATAATCACATCACTGTAGCTTGTGAAATGTAAATGGTAAAATTTCAAAACCCTTCCTGCTTCATACAAAAGGAATATTCACACTGTTCTCATTTCCATAATACAGTTGTGTTCTCAAGTTTACATACCCTGGCAGACGTTTTTCAGAGAATATGAATTTCCACTCATGGTTACTGGTTGGGTGAAGCCATTTGTTGTCAAACGACTTGTTGTTTTCTCTTTTATATCATAATGACAACCTAAAACATCCAAATGACCCTGATCAAAAGTTCACATACCCTGGTGATTTTGGCCTGATAACATGCACAGAAGTTGACGCAAATGGGTTTGAATGTCTGCTAAAGGTAACATCCTCACCTGTGACCTGTTTGCAGCCACGTCCTGCAAACCACGGTTTGCCCTGCAAGCCACAGTTAGGTAGACCGACAAAAATTACGGTCACAACTGCCAGGAAAATTGTCCAGGATGCAAAGAAAACCCACAAATAATGTCAGCTGAAATACAGGACTCTCTGAAAACTAGCGGTGTGGCTGCACAATAAGGAGGCACTTGAAGAAAAATGGGCTGCATGGTCGATTCGCCAGAAGAAAGCCGTTACTGCACATATGCCACAAAGTATCTCACCTTTAATACGCCAAACAGCACAGAGACAAGCCTCAAAACGTCTGGCAAAAGGTCATGAGTAATGAGACCAAAATTAAACTGTGAGCTACAAAAGCACAGGAAACTTTTTGAAGTTGAAGGAAAAATGAAAGCAGCACTTTAGGCAAATTTGACGTACTTGGACGTTCCAACATGACAACGATGCAAAACACAAGGCCAAGTTGACCTGTTATTGGCTTCAGCAGAACAAAGTGAAGGTTCTGGAGTGGTCATCTCAGTCTCCTGACCTCAATATCATTGAGCCACTCTGGGGAGATCTCAAGCACACAGATCATGTAAGACAGCCCTGGAATTTACAGGAACTGGAGGCTTTTTGCCAAGAAGAATGGGCAGCTTTACCATCTGAGAAAACAAAGAGCCTCAACCACAACTACCACAAAAGACTTCAAGCTGTCATTGATGTTAGTGGGGGCAATACATGGTATTAAGAACTGAGTTATTTAAACTTTTGAACAGGGACATTTGGAAAAAAAGTTTATCATTCATATTCTCTGAAAAAAAGGCCAAGAAAGCAAAAATTCTGCCAGGGTATGTAAATCTTTGAGCACAACTGTATATCGACCAGAGGCAGTTTCTGTCTCCCAAATATATATTATTTTCCTCAATATAAAATTGAATAAAATTTCTTTCCTCACATGGACTTTAAGGTGTTTCTTTTTTTTTTTTTTTTTGAAACATGCGTCATCAAATATGCATTATTGTGGAGATTTTGGCGAATATCCTTCAATGTTAATATCACAATATATATCAGAATATCGTGTAGCCCCAGTATGCTAGTCCTACAAGCCTGATTTCTGCCTACCATTGTAATTGATACTCAAGGCATATGAAGTGAACAGGTGTAAGCAGGGTCTTGGACAATAAAGCACTGTTTGGTTTTCATGCAATATCCAGTCTCTGTATTGTCTCAGAAGTCTCAGAAACTGCTTGCATATGTTTTTCCCCCCATGGGACTGAGAAACGCAGTGCACATTAGAATGGAACTGACAAAATTCATGTAGCGTGGACAACTCAGCACGCACAAAATCTCAGACTGAGGCTGGGAAAGTATTGTCTTAGTGCAGGTCTTCAGGTTCAAATTCTTGTTTCCTCGTGTGTCACACATACAACGGGCCTGGATCACCAACGATACAATAAACACAAACACACAAGAAACGTAAACACACACACAGTGCTGGTGAACTCATTCAACCCTCAGTGGCTTTGCAGTTGGTCAGGAGTGGAAGGAAGTCTTGAGCAAAATAAGCTCTGCCCAAATCCCAGCCGTGGCCATTAAAGGTCTGGGAAATGCCTAATGCTCAACAATGATGCTGCACAAAATAGTCTGCTAATAAAACCTAAACACACCTAATAACATTTGGAGAATATTGTGTTCAGTACTGTCAGTACAGCTCTGTTTGTAATTCTAACAGCTTCTTTTTGCCTCGTGTACAAACCATTAAACAAACAAGTGAAATGTGCTTTTCCTGAGGAATACAGAAATGGAGATAGTGTAGGAATGTGCAGTAAGTGGTGTGTGGGATTTTAGGCTGTGTGTGTGTGTGTGTGTGTGTGTGTGTGTGTGTGTGTGTGTGTGTGTGTGTGTGAGAGAGAGAGAGAGAGAGAGAGAGAGAGAGAGAGAGAGAGGGAGGGTGGGCCTGTCTAGAAGGAGAAAGAGGCAGCAGATTCGTGGGAATCGTGAAATGTCAGAGACATTGTGAGTGTCTGAGCAGCACTTACTGCTACCAGAATGATAGCATCTCACCATCTCCACACTGCCTACCACTGCCTCTCTACCCAGAAGCTGGCCACACGTCAACACAAGTCACATCATGTTCTATTTGTCTTGCTCACTGCTCTGTGAATCTGCCCAGTTTTGCAAATTAGGGCTGAATGACATTGAAGGCAAAGTCATATGGTGATATTTTTAGGGTGTTTTCATGTTTTCACACTAGCACTTTTTGGCCACGTAGAATTCAATATTTTTACTCATGGTCTGAAATGAACCTTTAGAGGAGTCGGTCTCGGTTCGGTTCCAAACAAACTCTGGAGTGATTTGTTTGTGGTGAAAATGTGATCCGACCTCGATCTGACCCATCTATTGTAATCTGCAAGTTGAGCTAAATGGCTTTGCAGGTGTAGTTTAAGCTGGTATACATCGTTCTGTAATTCTCTTTGTTGTTCCAACCCCAGATAATTCTGACCAATCCGTGCAGAGAATGTTCTTACATGGCTTGTTGCAATGTATTTGGGTGAGCTTAGACTTTTTCAATCCACAATTCAATCAATTCAATCCACCCGGGAAAATGATTCAAGTTCACAAACTCAGTAATGGACCAGAATCAATTCAGACCAAAGCAAGCCCCATTTTTGTTTTTGGTAATTTCGTAAGTATACATTAGGGCTGGTATATAACATATAAACATATTTTAGCTGAATGGCAAAATACGTTATGCGATATGATATACGATGTGAAAAAAATATTGACACCCCTTTAAATCCTTCTTCCATTTTTTTTACTGTATTTAAACATTAATTTCTTCTTTGTACATGCTATGCAAGACGTACAGTGTGTATGTTAGAGTGAAAATGGGGCGGAGGGAAGAGGAGGAACTGAGAGCAGGGGGCGGAGCAGAATCAGGGAACAGAAAAAAGGTTTTTGCAAGTTTGAAACAAAACGTTATTTAGAAAATTTGTAACTCGATATAAATGATATCGCCTCAGCCCGTATCTTGCTCTGTTGATATCCTGATATAAATATCAATATCGATATATCACCCAGCACTAGTGTGCATTTTAGCTTATTATGTAATACTTTAATACTGTCAGTTTTTATATAAATATAATATTTTGCCGTAATAGTTAATAGTGAGTAATAGTTCAGAATTCAGTTGATTGTAGTGTATTTTCATTGCATGACATTGAAAAGTGACTGTGTCCTCTTCTGATGTCCAGGCACATGGTTTGCAGAGAGCTGAAACCTGACTGTATACCCTGAGACTGAAAGCTTTTTGGGTGTTATCTGAATCCTGGCACTGTGGTCTGAGGATTTGATAAAATGCATATGAAAGCATAGGCAGCTTTTTGGCCAGTTAAGATATCTGATTGCCACAATGGTCCCCGAGTGCAATCAACAGGCTGAACAGCTACATTTCCTTAACCAACAGCTCTGAAAGAATTAGAAGAATGTATAAGGCAGTAAAGAGAGGTGGCATGAAAGCTCCTTTTCTTTTCCAGTGTTCTTGAGTGTTAAATACTGGTGTTTAGAAACCTCTGAGCTAATCCTGTGCTGATTCTGACATGTGCATGGCTTTTCCACAGAGGTCAGTCATTCTGCTATGTCTTTGCTGGAAGTGACCAAGTGGTAGTTGATCTTATGCACTTGTTGAAAAAATTACATTCACTGGAGAAACTGGGGATCCACTGGAAAAATCTACTTTGCTTCTGTTCTGTAAGCTCAATGAAGGTGGTCTAAGGCTTGCTTGGTCTGGGAGAAGGGGGCGGGAATACCTAATGAGTAGGCCTGCTTGGCTCTCTCTTTGGTCTGTTCTCCACAGAATCTGTTTGCATTTGAAACCATTATGGATAATTATGGCTTCATTTAATAGAACAGAAAGGCATGAAACCACATTATCCATGTTTTCTACAGTTATTGGAATTAGATGCACTGTTTATTGACTCTGTAATCTACATCTCAGCAAGTTTGTTTGAAAAATTGTTACCAGTATGTTGCCTTGCAATAGATTTGAAGTAAAATGTTATTTTGAAAATCAGTTGTTAGGATTCACTAAAGTGAATTTTTTTTCTATAGAAAAATTTGAATGCTCAAAATGTTACACCATATATTCAGTATACCCCTTTATATATATATATATATATATCAAATACCATCATTGTTAAATGTGCAATGTAAAATCCATTCACACGTTGGTTATAGCTTTGGTAAATTGCACAGTTTGATGTTACAATATTGATTAAGGAATGATCCAGTGTGCGGCCTTGAAATGTGTGTACAGTGTGTAGCCTGCAAATTATAGAAATTAGAGCTGCAATTGTTTGCTTACATATGTTCTAAATTTGTTAACAATCACAAAAGCTGGATCCTGTATCATGTGGATTGCCATCTTGTTGCAGAGTTTGGAATGCTGTCTTTACTGCACATATTCATGTTTTCCCTGGTCTCACAGCTAATTCCACCAAAGTGCTAACTTTCCTGAGTTTAATGGAATGTGTTAGAGAAGGGAAATGTTGTAATGGGGAACCTAAAATATGGGTCAAGGAGAATGATTAGAAATGACAGTGCTTTCTGTGAAAAAGGAACCCAGCAGCTGTACAAAGTCTCTAATCAAAATTTATGTTTATTCAGATTACAATGGTGAAAATTAAGAATTAATATCAGAGAGGGATTTTAGGCTACAGTGTAAGCAATACCTGACTGCATTACAGGAACAGCAAAAATTTAGGATGTATGTAAAAATTTTAAGATGTAGAGTCCATCTGGAAAGTATTCACAACACTTTAGGAAATGTTTTACAGCGTTATTTCAAAATGGATTAAATAATTTTTGACTGGATTAATAATTATGCAAATAGTACCTCATGATGAAAATAAATATAGAAAAACATGAATTTCATGTACATAAGTATTCACAGCTTTTCCTCAATACTTGAAGCACCTTTGGCAGCAATTACAGCCTCAAGTCTTTTTGACTGTGATGCTACAAGCTTGGCAACCTGTTTTTGAGAAGTTTCTCTCATTCTTCTTTGCAGAACCTCTCAAGTTCCATCAGATTGGATGGGGAGCATCAGTGCACAGCCATTTTTAGATATCTCAACTATCCCAACTCTGGCTGAGCTCCTCAAGGACATTGAGTGTTGTCCCGAAGCCACTCCTTTGTTATCTTGGCTGTGTGCTTAGGGTTGTTGTCCTGTTGGAAAATAAACCTTTGTCCCAGTTTGAGGTCCAGAGTGTTTTCTGTTTTACTAAATGTTTGTTTTGCTTTAAGAGAAAACTTGTTTACCAAGCTTTTTGATAGATTTATGAAGCAAACAAAACAAAATATTTTAGCATGTATTTGTGTAGATGTTATTGGTGACAGCATTAGTTTGAGTTTGTTAGTGAAGTCAGCCTAGCATCTTAAATGCAAAAATCTTAAATGTCTATATCGTTGCTGTCAGTGAAAACCATGTATATCCATTTTTATAAATTTTTAGTTTTCTCCATAATGTGAATTTGACTATATCTATTTATATTGAAGTTTATGATGAATGGACCAATGCAAATGCTCCAAAATGACTTTTTATTTCACATTAACTTCCATTCAAAAAGCATGTCCTGTCCTGTCCTGTAAAGTCTCTATTTTGGAGATTCATGTAAATGCTAAATTATGTTTATTTGATTTTTCACTGAACTCTTCTGTTAAGGGGGAGTGGATATAATCTTTGAATTGTTGACTTGTACTGTTGACAAAATTGGTGTTTTAATATAGTGCAGTCTTGACTACCTTTGGAAACTTGTAACCTTTTGTAGGGGTGTGAAATTAATCAATAAAGCAACAGTTAGTAATGATTGCCTATGTTTGGGTCTGAGCTACAGGTCAGTTTTCACGCTCTGCTGTTATCTGAACAGAGCATGAACAAAGAATTGTGTGTTGTTTGTCTACACACATACATACATACATCCCCTCTAACCTCTGAAACCTCGGGGTGGGAGGACTGGGGTCTGTTTCCTCTGGGAGTGATAGAGCAAACTGCAGACAGTCTACATCCACTACTGCTCAGAAGCTCAATATCCTTGTCTAAAAGTTTAAGTTTACACTATATATATATATATATATAAATTGTAATGTGGCATAGCTTAGTGAAAAAATAATGAACTAAAACATGGGATACCAAACTTGCCTGACATTTTTACCAAAACAATAGAATTTACTGGAAATATAAACTTGTGAAACATGACTGTGGGTTTGCTTTTTTTCCAGATTTTGAGCTTTGACTCATGTACCTTTCCACATATTAGAAGGCACTTCAGCATTATAAATGAATCTTATTCCCTCAGCTAATGCTTTGTTTCAGCTAATGCTTTGTTTCTGTTTACTCAGAAAATAGCCTTAACGCTATATAGGCTAGAATAGACACCTCAAGCTTAGATGATTCTGAACACACAATCAGTATGAATGAAGGTACAGAGTTTAACAGTCGTTTAAGGTTGAATGGTCATATACAAACCCAATATCTTCCTCGTACGTAGAGTAGTCTCCAATGTTTGTTGCTTCTTTCCCCATGACCTCAATGACATTGGTGGCTCAAATGGTTGGACAAGAACAGCACCAAGCTAGTCTACTTCCATATATGATCTGAGTCCTCTAGGTAGTTTTTGGGACATGTTCAGTTCAGGAACAAGTTGAAGTTGTTTAGTGTGCGATGGACAATCAGTTTTATTCGCCATAAAAACCAGCAAAAAGTGTAAGGAAGTATAAGATACCAAGCCATTATATAATATGGTACAAGAAGTTGTGTAGTGCATCCAAGTCTTAAGCAAAATCACTGTTTTTCTGACGTTGTGATTTCCAGCTCCTTTATATATGCCCATTAATTCAGTCTATCACAGTTTGTCCCCACCCACTCATACTGCAGTTCTCTGGAGTGCTTTTTGAATAAGGAACACACAATTAGAACAGAGCTCACTTTTATACCCATCGTAAAAACGCAAAAATCGAAACACCCTGTTTCATTCAAGGGGATAAATAGAGGTTGTAAAATGGTCAGGTAAAAATAAATGACTTTCAAGCTTCAGATCTGGATTTCAAGGAAAAATATAAAATACAAACACAACGTCTCGTTTTTAAATGAGCTACAGATGAAAAACAATAATTTCTGAATGACAACACACTTTGTAACCACCAACAATAACTTTAACACCTGAAGGTTTAGAACAATTTAGGAAGTAGTGTTTCTTTTGGTAGTAAGTAGTAAACGTGCAGTTATTTGAAGAAAGTTCTGATGTAAGGCTCTGATGTAAGTTTCTGGTACCACCAACTGTACACAAAAATGTAGAGTACAGAGAAATTGCAAAAATACTTTTACTTTGGAAAACAATTCCTTTATTAAAGTGTGATGTCACATGATTTACATGATTCCGTATCTTAGATTATTATAAACCTCCCGACACTAGTTAACCAAACACAGTAGTTCATTTCAGTGAGGAAGAGGCATGTTTCACATGCCTGAGTTCGTGCAGCATCACATAAGTCTTTTACTAGGAATTATTTTCATGCTATATCATATATAACACTGTTACTCATGCCAACTTTCAAGTGGATATGCAGTGATCAGATATTATCCCACCACCCGATATCAAGTCCACAATCTTAAAGAGGATCTCATGAGCTCTATTATTTGGCAGCTGCAATGTGATGAAGTCTCCTGTCTCAAGGCTCCTGACTCACTACTTGACCCAAGAATCAGTTCGGCTAGTCGTCATCACAGAAAGCAGACCAACAATAGTGGCACATCGGGAGAGTTGGAGGTGGCAGACATGTTCTCTGAGAACCAAACTACTGGGGCTGAAAAGAATGCTGTGATAGAAAATGTACCATTGAGAACATGGTTTGAATTAAGGTTTTGGCAAATTCTCACAAGTTCTCTGAAGCCTGTAGCAACAAAAATGCCTTTATACTGCCTGTGAAAGTTAATCTTCTATATGGGTATTAAAGGATCTCTCCATCAATCACATATTACTCTAAACAGGTTTGTTCCTGAGTAATATTCCAGAAAGATTTGGTCACTAATGCTATCAAAGGCTGTTTAGTTTGGTAAAGGACTTGCAGTGTTCATTCCATGTACATTTGATCATATTGTTACGACCTGGCAGGACAGGCTACAACAATATATCAGAGTATCAGTCCAAACACTGAACACCAGAATGGAATTATTGTTTAAAATAGCAATTTCAGGGTACATCTATCTATATCTGAAACAGAACTACACCGTCCAGAAAACATCTAACCAATGCAGTGCCATCAATGTGTCATCATTTTTTAAAGTAATCCAACTCAGAAAAACAGCTAAATCCCAGTTTAAATGCCATATCAGCCATTCAGTGCAGTCTGCTTACTGCTGTGTCCACATGTACATGCTTGGCCTGCATGCAGCTGGGGCCTGTCTGATCAAGGAGAGTTGATAATGTCACTGACCCAGATATTAGGGTGGAGTGGAAAAGAAGAAGGGAGGGGCTGTTATCTCTCTTTGTTTGCTCACACAGTTATCACATATATCAGAATAAAAAGTCTGAGAAGGGATAGCTACTGATACATAAATAACAAGGACATTGCGATTGTTTTTTTGTTTTTTTTTGTTTTTTTTTATTTGGCCTACTGTCACATATTATGATGAACAAATTTGAGATGATCGATTTACAACAGTATTTCTGGGGTGGTGACGTGGTTTTATTGTCCTTAGAATAAAGAAGCACACCAACAAAGTACATTTTTGATCAGTGGTATAATTCATATAAATATCTCAATGTAATGTTAATGTTAATACCGTATTTTTCCACTTATAATGAGCTGTGGCTTTTCTGTGGATTTTTCTACACCTGCCAGGGGGCGCTTTAGCCGAAACTCTTTTAAGGCTGCTCAACTCCGACACTGAAGAAGATGACTTCAGTGGTTTCAGTGAGCAGGAGGACGATGAATAAACCAATCAATAACTTTTCTGTTTTTCTGAGTTTCTGATCAGCACTTTTACTTTTATGCTACATGCACCGTTCAGAAACTAAACAGTTTGTTTATGTTCAGTTAAATTACGTTATCAGTTCAGTAGATATCAGCGGCTTTTAGCCCGGTGTGGCTTATATATGTTTTTTAAAAAACTTTGCCGGTGCAGCTCATATTGAAGTGCGCTCTATAGTCCAGAAAATACGGTAGTTACATCAAATGAAGATTTGAGCAGCCTAGAATATTCTGAAAATAACATTTAGCCTGTGTACCTCCTATATACGTCAAACTATGGAAATATCCTGCAAATTGTTTCTAGGGTTTCAAGAGTTAATTTGAATTCATTTGAGTATATTAGTTAAACAGTTGATATAAAACTGTCTGAGGTGCCTAGAAATCAAGCAACTCGTAGTGGATTAATTGTGAACTGATGTCAAGCTGATTCATTTTCACTTCATTCAATGTGTTGATCTCCATAATGTGTGGACTGCCTTCAGAATTAGCCTTTTTAATCTTGCTTGACAAGTTGAGCACTAAACTGACGTTGAGTCAGAAGGCAAAACCTGTTACTCCACCTTCACCCAAGGTCATTTTACCACCAGTCAACAAACGGTCCAGTTAGAGGGCTGACCTAAACCTGTAGTCTTTTAGGAACACATCACCAAAAGGTAAACTCCAATTTTCTACTGAAAGCCTGTGTTAAAATGAGCACTACTGTGTTGTTTTGCGCTGGTACAGACTGTGTAAGACACTGTTGTGTTTGTTTAGTGATTGGTGCACTGTGTTTGTTAAGGTGGGAAGGTAATGCCAGTAAAGCATAGGTTACCAGTACTGACATTACTGACAGAACTGACAGAGCCTTTAGGTCACACAGTAACATGTAGTTTGTTTAAGATAGGTGGGAGTTAACTGTAGAGTGTGGACTTGGGAAGGATTTTGGAGAGGTCTCTCAGAGCTCTAAACACATGTCTCAGAAAAGAGAGAGAGAGAGAGAGAGAGAGAGAGAGAGAGAGAGAGAGAGAGAGAGAGAGAACAGCTGTGAAGTCAAGAACAACTGTGAAGCTCTTATGTGTGTTTTATACTGAGTGAGCATGGCTGGTGGGTTTAAAGAATAACTCTAAAGCATGACATTATGATGATAATACATACTTAATCATACAGTTAAGCATTAGATGGCATTGTTTTGTCTGTTTTGTCTTTTGCTACCATTTACAAATGATCCTGTCACTGTTTCTGCTCAATTACACAGTTGTTTCCTATGCCTTGTTGCATGTTAATGATTTTTATGTAAATTGATTTGAATATAAAGAGAAGGTAAAGACCAGTTTCCTCAATGGATCACTCTTAAATATAAAAGTTCCTAAATGACTGATTTTGATGCACAGTTCTATATAGAACCATGACAACCTAAAGAAATACTGGAATGTTTAAAAGACATTTTCCTGGTTAGAGCTTTTCTGCATACGTGGAAAATTATTTGAAGGTTTTTTCCATAATTTTTTGAGTTATTAATAAAATAGACCTTGTGTACTTAGAAACGCTCACATATTAACAAGTTAGATGCTTGTCATGCTATTGTTAATAATTTTGATGAGCCTGGTGCATTCACTTTCTGTCTCTGACTTACAGGCAGAAAAACTGTACCTTTGTTCCATTTCTTCTGGAGTACATTTATTACAGTCATAAATACAACAATGTCTGGCAGGTTTCAGTGATTTGGAGTCTCCATTGTCATAGATGTAAAGAATTGCAGGGAAACACTTTTTGTTCAATTTCTGAAATTACTAGCACTCCCTACTGGTTCTGATGGGGAACTAAATAAGTCATTGTTTCATTCATTGTACTGCTACAGTAAATAAGATTGAATTTGAGCTATTCAGCTGAATGTACATTATGCTGTAGAAAGCTTTATGATATTATGAAAGCATATTAATTTAATATAATGTACAACACTCTAAAGGAAATAAAATGTGGCAGTTACTGGCAATTAATCAAAAATGAATCGAAACTGTTTTTCAAAGATGAACTGACATATAGGGCTGGGTGATATATTTATATTTATATTTATATTTATATTGGGATATAAACAGAGTGGGTTACGGGCTGAGGTGATATCGTTTGTATCGAGTTCTAAAGTTTTTAAATAACGTTCTGTTTCAATCATATGGAAAAGCTTCCGTATGGTTTGCCCCCTGCTCTTAACTCCTCCGCTACTCTGCTATCCTCCCCAATTTAGCTCTGACTTATTTCAGATTTTTATATAAAACATAAACATGTGTGTTCCATTTAGTTATTTATTTAAAATCAAAGAAATATTTAGAAAAAAATCCCAGTTTTAATAATTCACAGTACAAACCTTATCAGTAAATTCTGACTGCAAAACAAATTGATCATTATCAAGATAAACTGTTCAGTTAATCATGATATTGATTTGAGGTCATTTTGTCCTTTGCAAGAATATTTGCAAAGAAGTGAAAGAGTTAAAGGTCTGAAGCACAGGGCTCTTGTCCTTTTGCTGCTTTTTGAACTCCAGTCCAGTGCCATGGCTGTCCAGTCCACAGCTTGCCGCTCTCCCTCATACGTACTTGTAGAGTAAGAGCCCACATAGGGGATCCTTTGTTTAGGAGGGTCTAGGCATGGGCATTAATTCACCAGCCGCTGAAGTCCCCATGCTATTGGCTGCTCGGGTTGCGTGTGTGTGTGCAAGAGGTGTGTGTGGGGCGTCTGCGGCAGCAGCAGGCTGCGGCTGCTTCATTCTATGCTGATCATGCCAACCCAGACTGCTCTCTCCTCATCCACCACATCAGCCAGTCTTATTCTTTCTGAAGCTGAGGGAGGCAAGATGGCTACCTTTTAGGATTATGCTGCCTAAAATTGAGGCTCTGCCTCTGAGGAGCGAGAAGGTACAGCCCCGGACTGCCTTTTTAATGGCTATTGTCTCAGCCCCAGATGCTTCCAACAGTGTGTGGTGGCCGCAGGGCTGCCCATTTGCTTTGTGCGTCTGGATGCTGTGTATTGTTGTCATCACTGCCTGCATTACTAATGACTTTCTGTCCTGTGTTTTGGATCTCCTTCACAGGTGGGGTGCAAGAACCTTCCCAAACACCGCAAAAGGAACCGAGTCTCCAAGGTAACAGACAGACACTTTTTTTGGGGCACCTTTATGGCTGTGTCAGTTCCCAGAGCTTTGCACGTCCTTTCCCTTTCCCTGTCTGGTCTTTTTTGACCATTTACAGTAGGGTTTTGGCACCTGCTGCTCTTTTGATTGAGGAATGCAGTGTTTGTAATCAGCGTGGAGCGAGAGTTCAGGCTGGCGAGAGCGAGAGCCAGGTTTGGGGCTACATTCTGTTTAGTCTGTTTTCTATTGAGATAGGTGACGCTGAGAGACAGGAAAGCAGTGCTGTATGAATGAAGCCACTACTATCAGCTTCAGAGAAACACTCACCAGGAAGGAAGTGTACTTTTTTAGAAGTCACGTTAGAGTGAAGCCTCCGTACGGTGAAATTGTGCACGTAAAGCAGTTCAGAATAACTCTTTGATGTGTTCAAAGAGCACTATGGGTGCCTCTCTAGACTCATTTGTCAAGTTTGGAGGCGAGAAGAAAGCATTTCTGAGCACATGGTAACATAAACCCAAGCCAAAGATTACTTCTGCAAACGTCTGGAGTCTTGAAAGGCTTGTCTGCATCTGGTGATGATGAAATGAATGGCCTCAATAACGTGATTTAGCCTGTTCAACTTCAGTCTCTAATGACTTATCATATTGAACAGCCTTGTGTTTTGAAATAGCAGAATCCCTCACTACAAGTACGGAGTTAGACGCTCTCCTCATCTGTGTTTGGGTTGGAAACCCCCCCTGTGCTCTAACTTTCCCTAGTAACGCTTCCTAAGGGAGGCTTCTTAGGATTCTGTAGGCAATACGCACTCTGTTGCTAGGGGGTGTGTGTGTGTTTGTGGCGTCAGTGTGGGAATAGTGTGTGAGCACGCCAGCGCGTGTGTTTGTGTGTGTGAGTGTGCTGGTCAGAGCTGAACTAAAAAGGAGTCAAAGTCAAGTGTGACTTTTTGAGGGGCTCCAGACACAACAACTAAGAACAAAGAAGCCGTTAATCTGCCAACCGATGCGTGACGTGCTGAGAATGAACAAATTGTCTCTTTTTGTGTCAGCTGATCTGACAGCAGGCCCTCAGAATGTGTTCTTGATATCAGTGTAAACAAAAATACTTGATGTAAGTGTAAACTTACTAGAGTCAGAGATTCCAGTTTAGAGTCTGATACGTACATGAGAACTAAAAAGGGTGAGGTCAGAACCTAAATTAAGTAGCTCAGCATCAACATCTCAAAGTACAAACTCATCTGTTCCACACAACTAGAAATTCAGTGATAATTTAGTGATAATAATCATCATCATCAAATCTCATTTGTTTGTATAAGGATGTTTACAACTGATGTTGACAGACACTCCACATTTATTAATAATAATCATAATAAAAAAATATTAATAATAATCTTTATTGGTGAAGTATTTTTCATTGTACACAAAACACAGCCAGGAGTGTTTACTGAAGGTAAAATAAACCTGGCTAGAATTTCTTTGTTAGTAGAATGTTATGTGAACGTTCTGAATATTATGATTTTGCTTCATATCATGTTCACATCTGACCAATTGTGTCTGGAAGTTCCTAGAACATTTTTTATTGTTACTTTTTGATGTCTTTTTGTTAATCAGATACAGGCTTTTCTCATTTGGTAAACGTATTCAAAACATAATGCAAGCAATGTGTTTAGTTTTAGGAAAGTTAGATCACATGTTTCCATAATGTTAGTTTTTTGTCTTTACTGGGAATGTTGTCTAATAAGCATTCTTTGAACACTATTTCTGTAACATTCCAGGCCTAACTGTCCTGCACTCTTTGGAAAATAATGCTGAATGGCCTAACGTTCTCTGCTAGCTGGGTATGAGCAGTTATGAGTAGCAAGAACATGGTAAAGTAATATAAAACAAAGGAAATAGGTGAATATAGTAATAAGAATAAGTTAAATAAATAAAAGGTAGAATTTGTTATAAAAATAGCAAATAATAAAGAATAAAGTAAAAAAATAAAAGCATAATACCATTCATACCGACACAATAAAGACAGGAATCATGTTTAGTATTTAATACATTGTAGTGAAAATGTTACTGTAAGTGTGAACTATTGTTTAGTCTTCTAGTCTTTTGCTATTTCGCATATCTTCTCAGGATTCACCTGCTTCGGTTTGGATGCATGCTGGTGATAACTCCTCTCATAAGCAGCTCTTCTTGCTCATTTATACACTCTTCCTGCAAGACTCAGACAAGTTTGTTATTGTTGTTATTGTTAGACAACTGTGTTCCAGCTGTAAGGATTCTGTAGAGAATGACCTTAACTGAACTCTTGGTTTTCGGGTCAGCTGAGGTTGCAGATCACCACCAGCTGTGAACAGATGAACGGATTCAGACCAAATCTGTACATGAACCTAGAATCTGCCCAAACCATTTCTCATCTTGATTTAACAGCGTTTGACATTTTACTATAACATTGTTATGACATTTTGACATTGTCATTTTGCCGTTTCTCATTTATTTTGCTGTCACTGAAAATCACTAGGAAGGGAAGGAAGTGCTGGATTATACATGGGCTAATATGGCAGAATGGAATGATTCACATGGGCTTCCTGTGTAGTTCTAGGATATAGTCCAGGATGCCTCATTATGAAAAACAGTTTTAAGCCAGTGGCGGTTGCTTTCATTGTTTTTCTGTGAAACGTCATAGAAGCTGATTATTGTTCTTTTTTCTTCTCCAGCTGTAATAGTTGCAGAGGCTGCCAAGTTATTGCCTCACTCTTATTTTGTCCCCTCCAGTCTGTTGCATCACCCCCTGCCTTGGCGTGATGGCTCATCATAAGTGAAGGAGTTTATATAAATACAACAATATAAAAAAGTGCTGAGTCTATTTTAATGTCACCGTCCACAGCATCATTCAGACTCAGTGTTAGACTCTCTTAAGCATCTTGAGGTTTATTGTGCTAATTTTCTTTAGAGGCTTAATGCTTAGTGTGACGTTCACTGATGAAAACTGTTGGTGCTCTTCTCACACATTTACTGTTGTGGATATAATCAGCTAGTTGCTCTAGATCTGTTTTTTTATGTAGTGTAATAGTACGAGGGAAATGACTCATTCACATTTGCGTTGCTTCAACCACATTTTATATCATTTTAAGTTAATAAATCCCATGAATCCCATAAATGCCCAAAGTAAGTGCCGTAGAATTTGTTAGATCTGTGCTTTTTGTTTTTTGTTTTGTTTGTTTTTTAAAGCAACGTCAGACTATCAGCTGTGTTCAGTTGCAGGTTACAGCAGCACACTGTTTATGTAAGAGGTGAGGTGGTATTTGGTTGCATTTGTTGTTAGTGAAGTTGAATTATGCGGGTGACGTTAGAACTTAATTCGAATATTTATGTACACAACTTGTATTTCCTCTGTAAGCCATTTGATGGGGTTTAAGGCCCGTCTACTCATTTTAAAGATTGTATGAACTATTATCTATAGTTTATGTGATGAATTTACTGTGAACTGTCAGAAAAAAAAAATTTTTTTGTTTGACCGATGGGACAGTTCAATCAAAGTTAGCAATCTGTTTACATCACCTAGCTTAAATATTCTGTTTTGAACATTTATGCATACACAGCTTTGCTAACAAGTTACAATATATTCTCCAACAACAGTTAGTCCTTGGAATGAACTGTTCCACCTTAAATGGTGCAGTCCTTGTAGGAGGCAGAGTATGTGTAGCACTGTTTTAAGGGGCATTTTCAGTGTGTCCTGCTAGATAAGCACATGGCAAACCTTATGTGTTATTAATTTCTTTAAAAGTTTAAAAGTTAAAACATTTAATATCAGTTAGTCTGGTGATTATGTGAGTTGTAAGTCACGATATTAAAACAATTTATTAAAAGCCTTGGTAAAAATTGCACATTTAGCACCATTCTTCTGCCAGTTGTGACTGTGATTAATTGCATTAATATATAAATATATAGTGACTATATCATTGGTAGCATATAGTAGCTCAGTGGTAATAAATATGTAATGACCTGTGATTGGACAATTTAAATAATTTTAATTTCTTCAGAACAGCAGACAGTCATTGCTTTAAGTTTGATAAAAGTCCAGATGAGTAAAAGAATAGCATTATAAGGCTTATTCTGTAATGCTGTTCTGTATTTTGTACAAACATTATTTTAGATATTTATAACCAGTAGACAGGGCATCAATCCTTGTAATTGTCATTATTGCATTTGGGCATTAGCAAAGTCTTAATCTTCATGAGAATTCTTATTACTGTTAAGAAATATTTTAATGCACATTATGGGGGCAGGAATTCTTTTTTGTGGTAAAATTTCTACTTATGGTAGCATAATTAAGAATTAAAACAGCTCAGCTTCAAACTATATGAGGTAGAGCAGGGGATGTTCAAATACGGTAACTTATGTCTGAAAATATCACACAAACACAGATTGTAACTAAACTGACTACCATGGCTACCGTCTCAGCAGGATCCCCAAATAACAATATCTGGTTGATCAACTTCCTGACTACATTCAAAGTTTGCATGAGTTCTTGAGTGAAATGCTGACTGCATTCTCACGTTTGATTATAATTTACTATTATATTAATAAGAACTGAAGAACTGTATTTCTCTTAATATGCATCAGAGGTAATCATTCCCCTTTTGGAGTGTTTGAGGAGTTACAAAGTGCAAGATCCTTGAGGAACTTTGGACGTTCTTTAATTTGAGAGGAGGAGCCTCATAAGGTGCTTCAAGGAACCTTCAAGGAACCTTTGTCTATTCCTTGAAGCAATTTAAGAGGTTGCTGCAATGCATTGTGGAAGTTATTTCCAAAATGAAAGCTCTTGGAGGCCATTAATATGTAATGACCTGTGATTGGGCAATTTAAAGAATTTAATTTCTTCAGAACAGCAGACAGCCATTCCTTTAAGTTTGATAAAGGTCCAGATGAGTAAAGGAATCATGATTTGTTTACAGCTGTGGTATTATAGTGCAGGGCCAGATGCAGTGTTTTGCTTTTGTTTTTCAAATTGTGTTTACCGTTATGTTTGCATACTCCCTCTGAGCCGTGACCATAGTCCTGCTGTGGTACCGGCTGTTGAGGTCTGATGGCCAATCACAATATGCACTGCACCGGTCCTGCTCCAACAACTCTTAAATCATCACTCTCTCTGCTTTTGTCTTGCATAGGTTGAGTCAGAGGGCATCTTAGTAAATGGCACTAATTCAGAGCAGATGGAAGAGACCTGTGTGGTGCCAGAGGAAGAGGCGTGTGACGTGTCTCAAGCACACTCCGCTCCACCTGACTCTCTCCAGCATGACCCTGAACCAGCACCAGCTGAGAGAGCCCTCCAGCCTGCTGTCAACCACCATGCACTTCTTACTCACCAGAGCTCTTTAAGCTCCCACAATGGTGCTAACCACATGAAACCAAACACTGAGGATCACAGTGATCCCACAGACCAGCAGTCCAAGTCTCAAAGGACTGGGAACATGCTCACCGAAAACCAGACCCCTGAGGCACTACCTGAAAAGACAGTTCCTCTAAAGAAGATCAAGCTAGAAGAGCCTAGTACAATGTCACATGAACACAACACTTCCTACTTAGGCAACAGTGACTACCAGGATGCTTTGTCTACGCTAGCAGCTGTAGTATGTTCCACCATCACTGATCGCAAAGGTTTTTTGGAGGAGAAGTTGGTTGATCCTCAGACCTCAGATGCCTGTTCTTTTAAAACTGAAAGAGAAGAAGAAACATATCAGAGCCATTCACACCAGAACAGGACTTCTAACAGTGTCCAGTCTTTAGTTGAGCATAGGAACATAACCATTGATCAGGCAATAGCTATTGAAGCCTTGACCCAGCTGGCAGCTATCCCCAAAACAGATAATAAAGATCAGAATCCTCAGCAAGAAAACACATCAACCACAAATAGTTCATCAAGCAAGCAGATACCTCTCCATGAAGCTACACCTGCATCAGAAGTTGTCTCCAATAAAGTATCAGTAATCAGTTCACATCAGACTTCTGTCATTTGCAGCCCGCCGAATAGACCGGAGAACTTCACCCATCGCAGTGCACCCACCCACCCCAAACTCTCCTTTCAGGATCTCTTAATAGCTAGCTCATATGAAAAGCTCTTGCATACCCCAGAGAATGGAAGAGTCAATCAAGCACTTTGTAAAACAGATAGGATAGATGGAACTTTTAAGACTTTTAAGCACGTTGAAAGAGCACAGAGCTCAAGGAGGAGAGATGAGGAGGAGGTTGCTGCCCAGTTGGTGCAACTTGCATTCATAATTCAATCAAGACACAATCCAGTATCTTCTGAGAACAGTCCCCCGAAGGGGATGCCAGTCCAGACCATAAAATACAACCATCACACCATTGGACAAAATTTTAAAAAGCAAAGGAAAACAAAAACAACTGCTTCAAGTCACAGAATGTCAAAGAAAAGAGCCCCTGAGGTTGAGGGCAACCATAGGGTACCACTAGCCAAGAGGACACCCAATAGCAAACCCCCTTCGAAGAAAAAGGCCCAGCGAGCAGCCTTGCAGCAAAAGTCCATACCACACCCTAAGAGGAGCCCCTTTTTGCCACAGACTCAAATAGACCTGAAAAAGTACATAGCACAGGCTCATCATGAGAAACGGCAGCTTTTCCATTTCGGCAACAAGAGAGAAGACGTGGACTTTCAGTCTCTCGTTATCTCTGGCAACCAGAAAGCTGTTCCTATCAAAGCAGACCACGCAGATCAGAGTCAGAATCATTCCCATGGTAACCAATCCCAATCCAATGGACATTGTCACAGTTTCACAAATGGTCACCTAGGTGCTACACATGGCCAGGAGTATGAATGTGAAGAACATTTGAATTCTCAGGTATCGAAAACGTACAGTGTGCTAAATCATGGTGCTAAATCACAAGCCCAGTATGTCATGCCTAATGTCCCTGGTGCAGATCCATCACAGAATCCAGGGAGGTGCCATAAAGTAAACAGCATGAGCTGTGAGCCACGGCAGATCTCCCTCGATGAGAATGGATATTACAAAGTGGACACATCTGGCTCTGTTACCGTTTTGTCTGTGTCCACTGGACATGTGGAAAATGGTAACGTTGAGTCCGTTGAAGAAAACACTCCTACGAAGCATATGCTTAACAGCTTTTTGGAATCTCCCTTCAAGTACTTGGACACTCCAACCAAGAATCTAATCAACACACCCTCCAAAAAAAACTCTGAGCTCCCATCCTGCAACTGTAGGGGTAAGCTGCTGCATGTGATAAACGTTCCCACAGCACATAATCGACCAGTAATAGCATCACTAGCATGAGCCTACAGTTATAGTACTCAAGTTCATGATTTGGTTCAGATATCCGGTCTGGTTTGAGGTCACTTAATAGAATCTGAGCACAAATATGATTTCCAAAATGGCACAAGAATCTTTTTGGAAACTGGGCCCTGACATGTTTTATATTATATATAATATATTATATTGTTTATATATATTATTGTTATATTTATATGTATATATGTTTTACTTTTGATCAATGTGGCTTGTAGCTCTGGAATTCCAGAATCCTAGATTATTAAAATATTTAATATTATAGTGTGAATAAAAAAATGTGAGAAATAAGATTTTTTTTTTACAATATTTGTAGATGCACTAGATAGACTATGTCCAAATATATGTGGACACACTGACTAATTAATGTATTTACTTGCTTTAAGTTAGCAATTAAAAATTACTGGCATCAATGTGCAAAAGCACACACACAGCTTGTCTGCCAGAATAGGCAGATAATCATGAACCTGTTGGAACCAAACCTAATACAGGTGTTGGTTTGAGGGGTAGAAAGCCCCTCAGTATTGAGCTGTGAAGCAGTGAATCTATGTTCTTTGGAATGATGGCGCTCCATCCATTTCTTTTTGGATGAATTGAGGAGTTGTGGATGAGGTAGCGTGGTTGTCATCCGACCACCCAACCTCACTAATGCTTTTGAAAACAATGTAATCCTCACAGCAATGTTCCAGAGTCTAGTAGAAAGCCTTTGATGGATAGTAGAAACAGTTACTTCGGTAAAAACAGGATATGCTTAATTTTGGAAGAAAGCTCAGTATGAAAAGATGGAGCATCATCATCATTAAAATTTCATTCACCATTAAAATTTGACGCAATTGAAATTAAAAACTGTTTGGTTCAGATGACGCCAAAAGCAAAAATGGAGATACAAGATTTTTGTGGCAGTGTTTCATATGTTGCAACAATGCACACATCAGCTGAAATTAATTTCCTTTATAGAGCAAATCATTGAGAAAGAGGAGGGTCCATTCTACACACACCTTGGCTCTGGGCCCACTGTAGCAGCAGTGCGAGAGATGATGGAGAACAGGTATTATTCTTTTACGTTACCTGTTTTAAAAACTTTTCAACACTCATGAGGGAAGAAATAAGGGTTGTACACGTATTGATTGGGGTTGATAAGTTGCGAAACAATAACACACACCCACACAAATACATGAAGGCCAAAGTATGCTCTTACACACTCTCAGGGTTACAACAGGAAGTCACCTTTCGTGCTGAAGGGGCCCAACAGAGTGACTCTCACCACAGCACACAGACCTATACCTGACCTTCTGCAGCTGTGGTGGGCTTATAGCTAGGTTGGTTGTTTTAAGTAGTGGATACTTTCTCTGTCTCTGAAACTATCTTTTTGTTTCAGGTATGGGGAGAAAGGCAAAGCAGTGCGTGTGGAAATTGTGGTTTATACTGGGAGAGAGGGGAAGAGCTCCCAGGGTTGTCCTATTGCCAAGTGGGTCAGTAACCTATGTGGCCTTTATTTATGTATGTATGTATGTATGTATGTATGTTTTAACCTTAAGTTGCAATTATCGCCAGCTTTAACAATAGCACTGTTTCATCTGCTTTAACTCATTAAACCAAGCTGAGAGGAGCCATCAAAATGAACAAAAATTCAGAATGTATTAAATTACTTAAATATTAATTTTTTATTTCTGTACACTACCAGTCAAACTTTTAACTGCCCCAATTTTTGGTAGTCAGTGCTGCATGACCCAGACAAGCTTGTGTTTCTTAGCAAGGACATTCTAATTGCCACTCCACCTGTCAAACCTGCAGCTCAGAGTCTTCTCTTCACAGCTGAAAATGAGACCAGTTTAACATTTGTAAATTTATTTTATTTACATATCGCTTTTTACAACTGGTGTTGTCACAAAGCAGTTTTACAGAAATCAAAAACAAGATCAACACACAAACAAAAGGATAAATGCCCCAATGACCTAGACAAAAGGCAACAAGGGTAAGGGAAAAGTCCCTCATCACTGGAGGAAGAAACCTTGGAGCAACCAAGCTCACAAGAGGGGCCCATCCTCCTTTGGTGAAACTACTCGAACATTAATGATAAGGGGACACTGGACCACCACGTCTGCTGTAACACTCAAGTATACTGGAGTGATGACGATAGTTCGATGGTGGTCATAATAGTAACAGTAGCATATAATTAGGGTTCATGTAAATTTCTACAGAGTAGGTGATGGCAGGTGAGCAACTAGTCCACGGCAGGGTGGGAAACTAGTCCAGTAGCTGCAAGGTGGGCAGTCAGTGTGAAGTGGTGGCAAGGAAGCTTGGGGTCAAGTGGAGGGGGCAAACAAATTAGTGTGTATAAAAAGATATGTAGAATTTCATTTTGATTAAATACAGTAAAAAAGACAAACGGGGTAATATTATTATATTGTATAGTTTATAGTATATTGATATTTTTGACCATTTTGCCATTATCATTTTTGCATCAAACCTTAACTTACTTCTGTAGCTACAGACCAGCTGTAAATTCTAAACCAATGAAGTGAATGTTTACATTTTATTTACATTTTTTTGTTCTTTTAGTTCTTACACTTAAGGGCTACATGCTGTTTTTTATTGGAATGCAGTTGTGTTTGTTCATGTTACCTTATCTCCTTTAGGTGATCCGTCGGGCCAGCGAGGAAGAGAAGTTGCTTTGTCTGGTGCGCCAGCGTGCAGGTCACTGCTGTCAGAATGCAGTGGTAGTCATCCTCATTCTAGCCTGGGAGGGGATCCCACGCAGCATGGCTGACAGACTGTACCAGGAGCTCACCCAAACCCTCTACAAATATGGCTCGCCCACCAGCCGCCGCTGCGCCCTTAATGAGGAGTGAGTCAAGAAAAATCAAGTGGCAAACACATCAAGCACAGATGATAAATGTCATTTTTGGGGGAGGTCATTCATGTCACAGATGGATGAAGGACTACCCGTGCATTTTCAGATTCATGTATTACTGTGAAACTAACATTACTTTTGCCCTGTGGTTTTGTGTCCCCTCAGCCGTACCTGTGCTTGTCAGGGGCTCGACACGGAGACCTGTGGAGCCTCCTTCTCTTTTGGCTGCTCATGGAGTATGTACTTCAATGGCTGCAAGTTTGCCCGAAGCAAAGTACCACGAAAGTTTCGTCTGCAAGGAGACTACCCAGAGGAGGTGAGAAAAGAGATGGGGGATTAGTGAGCAGTTCAATGCTGACTTTGAAAGATAATTTTCTGCCTGCTAATGTGGCCTGTGTTATGGTCTGCTTTGATGTGAGAAATGTAGGTACAGTGTGAGGTCTGATTAATAAAGAAAGCTCAGTTCTTCATGTAGACCAATAAAGCCTTTTGCCTTCTATGGGATGTGAATAGAACGGCCTCAGGCAGTAGTATACTACTGGAAAAGCCATCCAAATGTAGTGGTACTACAGTGGTACTAGAGTGTTTATTGCATAGGAAATGTTGGTAATATGCTGTGAGAAAACGGTCCTAATATATTGTCACTCATCAGGAGGAGAAGCTAGAAAACAACCTGCATAATCTGGCAACCGACGTGGCTCCTTTGTATAAGAAACTTGCTCCTGAAGCCTATGAAAACCAGGTAGGTTAATAGCTATAAAGTCAACTTGAAATCTTCAGTTTCTATACCTTATTGTGTTCTCATACCCACACGAATCCATAAGGTGCTCTGAAATGTCTCAAATGAAAATTTCATTACTACAATGGCACTATTAAATACCATGTTATAAATCAAATAAAGTGTATACCAGAGGTGCAATTTGCAGTGTCTGCTGTAAGTCAAGCAAGATTAGACAAATAGTTTTGGTTGAGTTATATTTTCAACATTAACAAAAATGTTATCTGTCCAAAATGCTTCTCATGTGACACTATGTCATTGTTTTTTCTGGTACAGTGCATGTATTGCATTGTATTATTCTGATAGCTCTAAAACTCTGTAGTGGCAGGGTACCGCCAGGAGTTTCTCAAGGCTCTGTGTATTGTGGGGCTGTCACATGGATATCAAGGGTGGTGCCACTGGATTGGCAGACAGGGGTGTTGGTACCCCTTTTTAAGAAAGGGGATGGAAGGGTTCTCCAACCAAAGAGGCATTACACTCCTCAGCCTCCCCAGTAGGGTCTATGCAAGGGTGCCTATGAAAAGAGTTTGGCTGATGGTCGAACCTCAGATATCAGAGGAACAATGCAGGTTCAGTCCTGGTCGTGGAATATTGGACCGGCAGTTTGCAAGGGTCCTTGAGGGGGCAAGGGAGTGTGCTTAACGAGGCCACAGTTTTGCACTTGACCATGTCCTTCTGGGTATCCTGTGGTAGGAGTATGGGATACTGGGCTCACTGTTACAAACTATCCAGTCCCTGTATAAAAGGAACATGACCTTGGTTTGTATGACCAGCAAGTCAGACTGGTTCACATTTGAGTTTGGACTCCATTGGAGCTGCCCTTTGTCAGCAATTCTGTTCATAAATTTTATAGACAGAATTTCTCAGTGTAGCAAGGTGGCAGAAGTTGTCCGGTTTGGTGGCCTCAGGATTCCACATCTGCGTTTTGCAGATGATGTGGTCTTGTTGGATTCATCGAACAAGGACAACCAGCTCTCTTGGATAATGTAGTGATATCACTGGTTTTTTAACTCTTTTACTACCATTATTCATCCATACAACCCATCCATCCATTTTCTTATTCCTCTTCATGGTGGGTTTGGAGTCATGCAAATACTAGTGCATCTCAAAAAAATTAGAATACTGTGAAAAATGGTTTTGATCATTTCATTAAAAACTGTCATATATATTTTAGATCAATTACATTTAAAGTGCTATATTTCAAGCTTTTGATTTAAAGTTGATATTGTGATAAGAAATCTATTCAAATTGAAATGAAATTTGGAATATTTTGAGATTTTGGATTTCTGGCAGTGCATTTCAAGTTGTTAAATTTATGCCTTGGGTCCAATTCAAGTCCTGTGACTCGAGCCCACATTTCTAGTATATACAGTGAGGCCCTGAGTGTGTAAAGGGAGATGTTTGTATGTGAAATGGAAGCCTTAGGTTGACTTGTGACCTTTCAGGTGGAGCAGGAGCAGTTTGGGCAAGACTGTAGACTGGGTGTGAAGGAGGGCCGACCATTCTCTGGCGTGACAGCATGTGTGGACTTTTGTGCTCATGCTCACAGGGACACACACAACATGCACAACGGAAGTACTGTGGTAAGCATTATCCTTGACCTCAATGGTCATCTCATTCACATGCTAGCCCTTAACAACACTAATAGATTGGTAGAAGCATATATTTTCACTGACGCCCAATGAGGCAAATGGGATGTCCTTCTGGAGGAGAACAGGGGATATTATAGACACAGAATAAATACATGTTTACTCATACAACCAGCACAAAACATCAGAGCCCAAACAAGAAGAAAACAGCATTGTCTTAAACATTAACTAGGTTATTATAAGTAGTAATAAGGACATATTATCATGTTACAGAAGTAGACAAATGTAGCGTTATGTGTCTTGCCCAAAGACAGTCATTAGTATAGCAGGGTTGTGGAATCAATCCCCATTGTGCTGTATGGAGGGCTGAACTGTTATCTGTCACATCAGATATGCCCGTCATTCACTTACTTAGGATGTTTGTTATGGTTTCTGCCCTTTAGCCTCATATCTACTTGGGACTTCATGATTTCTTCATTCCAGCAATGCATACATAAATTAATGTTAAATTAGTGCTCATAGCTGCACCTTGTGGAGAAATGTGTGTAACCGACTTACTTGTCAGGTCCACAAAGTGCAAACCATGCTTTCAGATATGCAAAAATCTCAGTATAATACACTACATGCTCAAATGTTTGTGGACACCCAAGAATGCATTCAGCTACTTTAAGTTGTCCCCATTGCTGACACAGATGTGCAGTGCACACACAGCTTGTCTAGTCCCTGTAGAGAACTAGTGCCAATACAGTAGGAGCAGATAAACATGAACCTATTGGCACCATGTCTAATTCCAGGCGTGAGCTATAGTGTATAAAAGTTTAAGCTGTGAAACAGAATAAACTCTTTTTTAGTAGCTTTGATTTTGAAAGAAACTATGAATAAGCCTGTGTCTCAATACTTTTCCATAAAGTGTATGTCCAGGTGACCTGTTTTCGCAAAAAATACTACCCTGTTATTGTTTGGCCTACAGGTATGCACTTTAACTAAGGAGGATAACCGTGCAGTTAGAAACATTCCAGAGGATGAGCAGCTGCATGTCCTGCCTCTTTACAAGATCTCTGAGACTGATGAGTTTGGTCGTGTGGAGGGACAGTGGGCTAAGATAGAGACTGGAGCTCTGCAGGTCCTCTCTTCCTTCCCAAGAGAGGTGCGTCTGCAGGCTGAGCCTGTCAAGTCTGCCCGTAAAAGGAGACAAGAGGCCAAGAGAGAGCGAGAGAAACAAAGCAGCCAGGAGAAGAAGCAGGTCACTCCAGTGAAAGTGAAGAATGAGCCCCTCAAAGGTATCATCGGTGTTACTTGCCCTCTAAGGACCATACTGTCTTTATTTATTTAAATGAGTTTTTTTGCTCTGGTGTTATGAAGAGTTCTTACAAAGTCCTTGTGAAATATAATATCCCTCATCCAGCAATTTCTTCCATTATTAATTTAACATTCTTCAGCTCAAGAAGAAAATTATTGCTCAGGCATTTTTAAAAATGGCTTACTCATACCAATCTGTTTCTCTTCATAGGTTATAAAACCTCTTCCTCTGTGCTTTCACCATGTTTCAAAACAGAGCCACGCTCTTCGACTCCTTACTGTTCCCCAGTGCAACTGCCTAGGACTCCAAACATGGGGAGCAACTTGTTGGACTTATTGGACTCATCCAGTTCTTACCAGAGCACATACTGTACCCCTCCAGTGAGCTCTACCCGAGACACAACAGCACTTTCCTCCACCCCTCACCTTGTCCTCCCTGCCGCACATTATCAGAATGTAGGTGAACTAGCCCTCCTCAGACACAGACCAGGTTTAGAAGCAGCAAGACACAGCTCTCCAGAGCTCTCGGAACAGAAACCAGTCAGAAGCCAGCCGCACATGGGTGGGCCCTTGGGTTTCCGTGACAACTGTTTCACAGTCAAACCTGAGCCCGAGGAGGTTCGCTGTTTCCAAGGCGGAGCTGCTCCAAGACTGCTCTCCCCTCCCCGGGCTGAGGGTCTCCACAGCCGTCTGAACTTCCGCCAAACACAGCCAAGCCTGGAAGACGAGCACCACAGACCACCAGTGACACCAAGACCCCTGACCCCTGAAGAGGTCAAGGCAGAGGAGGTGTGGTCAGACAGTGAGCACAACTTTCTGGACAGGGACATCGGTGGGGTCGCGGTGGCCCCCTCTCACGGCTCCATCCTCATCGAGTGTGCCCGCCGGGAGCTGCATGCTACCACTCCTATCCTACGGCCCAACCGCAGACATCCCACCCGCATCTCTCTGGTCTTCTATCAGCACAAGAGCCTTAACACCCCTGGCCATGGGCTACTCCGGTGGGAAGCCAAGATGGCAGAGAAGGCTAGGGAGAGAGAGGAGGAGGCCATGCGGCTGGGACTGGAGTCTGGAGCTCTTGGCCCTTCCAAGGCCAGAAAATCAAAGGCAGAGAGCGATACAGAAAGCGGAGAGGAAGATGTGTGGCAGGACAACAGGGAGAAGCTACAGGTCCCTACCCGTCAGTCGCTGACAGCTACTCGGGACGGCCTCATCACATCAGCCCCATATGCCCTCACTCAAGTCACTGGGCCTTACAACCGCTGGACGTGACAGTGGCCAGGGCCACTTTTTTTAGCTAATGCCTTACCTCAGTCAGCTCTATCTCTTTTGATCTGTTCATACATGTGCTCTTTTTTCTTTTATGCTCTTCATCTCAGCTTATAAAACGATGCTGACCACCCGTTTGTCAGTTTTTAAACTGTGAGTTTTGGTGCGTATACATGTCTGTTTTTTTTACTGTAAAAAGACGGTGCTCAGAACAGATTTTAAAAACTGGTTTTATACAAAAAAAAGTTTAAATTAGTGCATAGAAGATGTTACTATTTATTCTGAACGTTTTCACAACTATTTGTATTTAATTTCTGGTCCAAGCCTGTTTACTGCAATATGACTGTGTCAGCCTGTAAATGATGTTTGTAGGAAACACTCAGAATTGACATTGTAAAATGTGAATTCGATTGTTTTTTTTTGTGTTTGTTTTTTCATCATTGGGTGCTCTCACTATTTTATGGTGCCATTGTAGCAGTAACTTACTTTGAATAACCACAGACATACGTTACTCTTACAAAGTATTGCAACACAACATGCTATTGGTTAGATTTGAAACTACATGTAGCATTGGTTTAATCACACAGTGATGTTGGTAATGAAGGTACATCTACACGTAGATTCTGGATGATGAAATTGTTCCCGTTGTTTCCCGTTGTTCCCGTTGGCATTGTTTCAAAAAAAGCACTTTTAAACAACAATTTTAAATATATCTTTCGAAATGTCCTGTATGCACAGTTTTTTTTTTTTTTTTTTTTTTTTTTTTTATAAGTGACCTCCTTCATCCAATGTCTGTGTGTGTGTGTCTGTGTGTGTGTGTGTGTGTGTGTGTGTGTGTGTGTGTGTGTGTGTGTGTATATATATATAAAGAGAGAGAGAGAGAGAAAGAGCAAAAAATATATAATACATCTATTTATCAGATCAAATGTGGGATGTGGGAATAGAGCGCCATCTACCCACCCAGGGCATTTTGCTCTATTGGACTCCGGCTGCTGATGGCAAGCAGCATTACATCGATGAGTCAGTTGGAGCCCTCCACCTTTAATATACTAATGATAACTTCTGTGAGTCCAATAAGTTAAGTAAACAAATAATACAATTCTGCTTCGTCACTATCATTCAGACTGAAAGTAATATCTGGACTTTATTAGAATCAGAGTTTGGTTGGTGGTAGGTCTTGTCATCGAGCAGCTGAGTCAGCACTCGGTTCCTGTGATAAGTGGGTCGAGATGGAAGGATGAGTCGAGGCAGATGGGAGGAAGTCTTAGCCACACTTCCTGTTCCCNATATATATATATATATATATAATGCTTTGCATGTTAGTTTTGGAACTCATCCATGATTTTTAAACCATGCTTATAAAAGCAATAATCATGGAACGTTTTATGCTGCATTTTGATAATGTGTCAAATTGAAACCATTTTATTACTGGAACATACAAGTTATTATTACTGGTTATTATTACCCCAATTTTTGAGGTTTTTCAACTCCCAAAGAGTTTTAAAAACATGACTTGAAACAGCCTTTTATACATGATCAGATGTGTTATATTTTGTCATTCAAGTGTGCTAAGATGTGTGAACAGTTTTACTGTATGTTTCTCACTGGTGCTTTATGAAGACCTAATATACATCCTCCTGAGATCAGACCCGTTTATTTTTATTGCTGCAGTTAATTTTTAGTGCTTTGATTTCAAATAAAGCTCCCCATTCCTTATTTGTATTCCTGCTAAATGTTTGCATAACCTTTTTTAAATAAGTATATGTTTTTGCCTATTTGTCACATTGAGTGGAAAAATCCCATTTCACAGCTGTAATATTTCTCATCGCAAATCTGGAAATATCCATGTGTAAAGAGCCGGTCGAGCTCCAGCCAAGAAGAAATACTCACTTCTTTGTGCAAGAGATTATAAACATTTAGGTTGTATTTTGTTTTTTAGGCCATGTTATATTCTTAAGGTGCTAAAATTGCACTGGTGCACTCAAAGCTCTTCTTATTGTAAAAGGTTGTACGTCTCCAGGCCAGCTGAGAGTTACACTGTATCATGTTTCTATTGCAAAGAACAGCCCTACAAACCCCAGTGTGAATCTGCATTATGAGCAGCTTGAAGTCAATTGTTATTTTATTTAAAGCTAATTTAGCTGAACACCCACCTACAGCATTTGTCAAACATTGAGGAAATTGCCCTAAATAAATGAAAACATTACCACTGGCCTGCAGTGTGATGCTTTGTATGGAATGGGATTTAATGGTTCTGATACGGAGTATGAGCATCCTTTCTTTGATGTTTATGTGTAGCTTTTTGCTTGCTATGTATTGTCTGTCACACTGAGTCAGCTCAAGAATACTAGTGTGATAATTCACACTGGAACAAGAATGATTTTATAGTAAATTACAATAAAATTGGGTATTAGAAAACTTTCATTAAGAAGTAAATTGAATTGAAATTGTAGTTCAGTGTATGTATGATCCCACCTCCATACCCTTAAGAAAAAGCAGGAATGAATCAGGCTTAATCTGGGCTTCAGTGCTTTTACAAATCCCCAACTACCATTTGACAATGATGCTTACAGTGAGATGTTTGTCACAAAAATAAAGAAAGAAATGATGTTAATGTGAATTACTTATTCATGCCATTTTCATTTCTTTGCTTACCTTTTTACCTTTTCTTCTCACACTGTCTTCCTGATCCGTTTCACATTTTGGTATAAGACAGATTCCTTGCCACCTTTGACACAAACATTGTTTCTGAATGTAAACCATTAAAGGCTGTGAACAGTACAGGATTTGTGGCGTATGTGTCATTTATAATGTCTTGCTGTATTTTTAGAGATTTTCTTTGTCAAGGACAGTGAAACAGCACCAGCTTTCTACTCTTAACAGAAATAAAATGTAAAAGTGTACCACACTTTGAAACTTCTCTCCGTCTGTTTTTGCCAGTCATTAGAGAATGTAATAATTCTAAAAATACTGTTTTACATACTATTTTGATTAAACAGTCAAACCAAATAATAAATCAGATGTTAATGAGTTAATAAGAACAGTATATGTAGTATAATTTATCTGGTTCATATCTATCATATCTATTCCTTAATTTCCCTAAGGGAACCCTCCCAAGGGATCAATAAAGTTCTATCCTATCCTATTAATACTGATTATATCAGGATTATCAGTATGAGAGTAGTAATAATGGAAATGTATTTCAGAATAATCAATAAAGAGTGAAAAGTTAATGTTTCATAAATTTATTTTAACCCTTTAAAGCCTAAACAGTCAAATAATAAAAACTGATTCTTTAAATTTGGAGTACTCATTTGATCTTCTGAACATAATCACTCTGCATGTATGTATTTTATTTTGTTTTACAGTTGATTCAATGTACACGTCAGTTTTGTTTTTAAAAAACTAATATATAAAACCTAAAATTGTTGAACCACATAATTGCCTTTATGTATTTACGTACATTTATGTATCCTTAAAATGCATGCAATGTATGGATAATCCACCAAGGTGCAGACAACGTCAGTCTGATTTTAGTTTATTTCTGTAATTATTTTTTATTTAGTTTATTATATATTAGTTATTATTTAAACATTATTTAGTAATTATTGAATACAATTATCACACATTGTAGAGGTAAAAAAAAAATCACATGAATACAATGTGATGCACTCAGATGACCTGAGGGTTACAGTTGTTAATTGATGTATAAAAAAATGTGGTTTTAGACACATTAAGAGCCCTGTAATTTTGCCTTAGAATGAAACACTGATTTCCAGGAACTGACAGGTTTTAAGGACTGTACAACCAGCACTGCTCTTAACAGACCACAGAAAGATACTCTTAATTCCACACACTACTAAGAATTTAATATAACAATGTGCAATATTTCTTCCATGCTTCATGTGCAAATATCTGTATATATTTAGATTTTTTTATAAAGTTAATATTGTAGATGCTATAGTGGCTTTACTATACTTTATCTGTTTTTTGTACTGAGTGTCTTATTTTCCCTTTGCTGCTGTGTGAATTGACCCAATGCAGGACTAATAAAGGAGTAATTTAGAATAGCCTTGTTTTTATTTATGTTATATTTTGGAATTATTCCTGAGTCTTACTGGATAGTGTTCCTGTCCTCTGTGTCCTCTCAGCATGGTCTGTGATTAACTGACTAGGCAAAAATAAAATGGGGTTTTGGAATTTACTCCCAGCTTTGCAATTGTGTGTTACACTGGATTTTCTTCTGAATGATGAGACTTCACTGTACCAAACATTACTAGCAAATATTAACAATACCATGGCAACTGCATGAAACACCATAGCAATATTGTAGTGACACTGATGTACCCACCATAGAAACTACTTAGCAACAGCATAGCAAGTGTTTAGGTTAGAGTGCTGCTGCAGTGTTTAGGTCAGAGAGTTTAGATTAGAGTGTTTAGGTCAGAGTGCTGCTGCAGAGTGTTTAGGTCAGAGTGCTGCTGCAGAGAGTTTAGGTTAGAGTGTTTAGGTCAGAGTGCTGCTGCAGAGTGTTTAGATCAGAGTGCTGCTGCAGAGTGTTTAGATCAGAGAGTTTAGGTCAGAGTGCTGCTGCAGAGTGTTTAGGTCAGAGTGCTGCTGGAGAGTGTTTAGGTTTGAGTCTTTGGGTCAGATTGTTTAGGTAAGAGTGCTGCTGCAGTGTTTAGGTCAGAGTGCTGCTGACGAGGTGACGTGGCGGGCGGGCCGTGTCCTCTGCAGGCCTCCGTACTCTCCGAGCGGCTTCGCGTGACGCAGCGGCGCCGAGCAGCAGCTCATTCAGCCAAGATGGCGACTTCAGAGCCGGTAAGAGGAGCGGAGCGCTGCGCTGCAGGGGGACGGGACACAGAGCGGCCCTGGATGGGGCGGCTTTGGAGCGGTTGTAGGGCGGTTGTAGGACGGCTTTGGGACGGTTGTAGGGCGGCGGCGGGAGGAGGAGGCCGGGTTAGAGTGTGTGTTTTAGGAGAATGGCGGTTAGCCGCTAGGCCCGCGCTCAGGCAGTGAGGCTGGAGGGGCCGCGCTTTGCGAGGTCTCTCTATGTCTCTGCGGTGCGGCTCGACGCGGCGGCCGATGCTGTGTGTCGGTGCGGAGGCAGCGGTTGTGTGTTCGGGCCGCTGTGTCCCGGAGCTCGTGCTGTTCATACAGGCGGACACGTGTGTCGCTGCTAGCGCGAGTCCAGGCTAACAGAGCTACGCAGCGTTGTGTACCTGCCTGACCCCTCTCTCCTCCCCTCCTCTGCCCCTCCCGCAGGGAGGGCACCGGGGACGAGGGTGCTGACGCTGGGCGTTGATAGTGCGGCTGTAACCGGACTGGACGTTCCGGTGGCTGTAGGAGCAGTGTGTTTGGCGGAGAGTCCGCGACCGTACATTCCGCTCCGGGTTTTTGCTCCGCCGCTCTGATCGGCTCCGCTGCGCCGCCCTCACTCTCCGAGCCGCCACGCGGCCGGAGCGAAAACCCGGAGCGGATTGCCAGCCGCCAGTGAACAGGACTCTTCCACTCCTGAGAGAAGGGAAGCTCAATCACATAGCCAGCGCACCAGCCGCTTTCAGAGGCCTGGCTTCTCAGGAGGCAGGGTTGATCAGATGGTCTTTGCCTTTAGTCTGTGAATGTGCGCTGTGCTTTAGGGACACTGATCTGGGTACAGTGGTTACAGCACTGATGCTGATCTGTCTGTGTGATCAGTCACTATTTATTCATATTATTATTCAGTGAATTATTCAGTCATTTCTGAATGTCTGTTCTGAAGCAGTGTTCCTCAAGCCTGGTCCTAGAGGCATCCATCCCCGTTTGAGAGGGAACACACCTCATGCAACTCTGAAAAGCTGGATAATGAGCTGATGATTGCAATCTAGTGTGGTGGGAGCAGGGGGAACTCCTAAAATATGTGGGGTAGGGGTGCCTCTAGAACCAGGGTTGGGAAACAGACTTCTGAAGAATAGTGAGAGATTTGTTAACATTATAGGATAGTTGTAAATTACAACTTTAAAATCCCATATGACCGAACATGGCATGATTATTGATGATGCACTTTTTATGCAGTAAATTATATGCCTTTTGCACATTCTGCAGTGCGAGTATTGTGCATATTACAATGCTGATGCTTAACCAATATATTGTGCAGCCCTGGTTTCCACTATTCACAATATCACACATTTTTTCTTGTTTTGGAACAGACCAAAGCCATGCTTAGAAACTAAAAAAAAGTAGTTAAATTAGCTAAGAAAAAGCCCAGTGTTTTGTGTAATAAAAGGAAATGTCCATGATGTGCTCTAAAAGTGCATTCTAAAGTCATTTATGCTCACAGTGATAAAAGTCCATTGTGTTTCCCATATTACAGCATCTGTTTCCTGTTAGTGAGGTAGCTAGATGGTCTGGTTTCAGTCAGCAGTTCCCGGTTCAGCTTTTTTTCAAGTTAATTTGTCTTGAACATTGAATTATATAAAATTACTCACTGCAGATTATATCAGTTTAAAATTTTAATGGTTAGATTAAGGTTTTCAAAAACTGTTTAATTTGTCATGAATTTTGTTTGTTCATGCAGCGAGGAACTGAAAGTGAAGAAGCTTCAAATGATAGTCCTACACCAGCTGTTGCTGAACAGTACATTAAGCACCCTTTGCAGAACAGGTAAAGTAAACACACTTGGTACTGTAGTTTCTTATTCTATGATAATTACCACACGTGCTATTGGGGTGTCATTCCAGGGTTAGCCTTTATAATGTGTTCCGTTAGACACACTAATATTACACTGCCTTAATAAGACAATGCTGAAAAGTCTCGGCTTTAAGTTTTAGGTTAAGGTATGCTATTGTGTGAAGTGATTTTGGCTGCAGTACTGTGTTCGGCTTTATTCCGCCCCTTTGAAAGTCATATGTGAGAGATACATTGGCAGCTTGTCACTGCAATGTAGGCTGGTGGGAAGTGCTGAGCACACATGTTGAGTTGCCCCTTTCCAGACCCATCGGCCTTGTTCCTGCTTCTGGCTCTTATCTGGACCAGTGAGAAACTTCAATGATTGTAGGTGTAGGGCTGACCATATACCAAGCATGTAAAGGTGCAGCATTTTTAAATGGATTTGGCAGCACTCTTATTTGTTGTTATGACAAGGTTAACTGGGAACTTTAGTTAAGGCCAGGACTGTGGGTTAGAATTTAAAACGGGGCACAGTGACCACCCCTCCCTTTCTTTCTGCCTGGATAAAAGGATAATGTTACTCCATACAATGGCTTTTTGATGGGGAGTCTGTCCATTGTCCTGCAGTTAGACTAAAAGTTGTCAAGCTTCTTTGTTGAATCAACACTTTTTCTATTCAACATGAAGCGGGACCTGAGTCTCATATATAATGATTTGAAAAATGATACAATTGTAGGAATTACTATATATTCATTAAATTATAAAGAACATAAACGATACAGTTTTGGATGAATGAAGAGATGTAGTGAATGAGTTCTTTTACTGCAGCTGTTGAATCCCTCATTCAAACCCTCACTACATCATCTCTGCAGATGGGCTCTCTGGTATTTCAAAAACGACAAGAGCAAAAGCTGGACAGAAAACCTGAGACTGATCTCCAAGTTTGACACAGTGGAAGATTTCTGGGCGTAAGTGTCTCCATGGAATTTGTGATGTTATAATAGTGACACTAATCATTTTATTGTTATTGTTATTAAATATTAAGAAACGTTCACCAGAGATGTTCTACAGCAATCCTAAATGTCAGTAGTCCTTGACTTGTTGTTTTTGACTGTTAAATCCAACAGGTTATACAACCATATACAACAACCCAGTAAGCTTGGATTTGGCTGTGATTACTGCTTATTTAAGGTGAGATGAAAGGCTGCTCTGTGCCTGGTTTAACTTTGCTTTACAGATTGTAGAGCGTGTGGGTTGTAGGGATGTAATGGTATAGGCATTGTGGTTCAGTGTTTGCCATCTGGAGAAGCTGGTTTTCAAATAGGCAGATTTCACCAGCACAGGTCTCACCAAGAAATCTTCAGCTATATCTCAAGCTCATGGGTGTCACACTTTGGCAAGTCATGCAAAGAGTCTTTCAAATCCTGAATGTTTACATATAGTGTAACAAGTTGAAACACTAGTCTCCAAGCATTATATATTTTTACTGTGCTATATATTTTTATACATTTATAACCTTTTCGTGGCTGTAGTAGATTGTGACCGATTACCTGTGTGTGTGTGTGTGTGTGTGTGTGTGTGTGTGTGTGTGTGTGTGTGTGTGTGTGTGTGTGTGTGTGCGCGCGCGCGCACGCGCGCGCATGTTTTCAAAATTAAGAAAAGATTCTTTGTTTGACTTTTACTACAAACCTTGACTTTTGTGTACCATAATAGACTTACTGTGTACTTTACATCTGTGTCCATTTATTCAATTTTGGATCTTCTGTGTTTCTCAGGATGGCATCAAGCCCATGTGGGAGGATGACAGGAATAAACTTGGAGGTAGATGGTTAATGACCCTCAGCAAACAGCAACGACACAATGACCTTGACCGATACTGGATGGAGACAGTAGGTTTCCTATTTTTCTAACATTAAGTCAATAACTGGGTCAGGGAAGCTGGTCTCTCAGATTGTTCATTTGTTCACTTTACCCTTGAGGTTTGCTCTAATTTGCTCTGTTCATTTATTTTTCAGCTGTTGTGCTTAATTGGAGAGTCTTTTGATGAGGCCAGTGATGACGTATGTGGAGCTGTGGTCAACGTTCGACCAAAGGGGGATAAAATAGCCATCTGGACAGGAAACTGCCAAAATAGAGAAGCTATCATGACGATAGGGTGAGTCACCTTTCTCTATTTAAGTTAGTTTGTTTATTTATTTGGTTGTGTGTGTGTTTTATATCATTGTTCATTTGAACAAATTGTTACTTTTCAAGTGAGTTCAAGCAAATGCATGCTGTTATGTTTCAGCTTCCCTATCCTGTATATGTGATGTCTGTCCACTAGGGGGTAATCGGGCCTTTGCCAATGAAATGTGTTGTAAATAGGACTCTTCATAATCTTAGAAAACGGAAGAATTTAGCCAGTGTATTAATATTATACAAGTTTATAATTGTTTTTAGCTTTTCTATTGTTGACAAACCATTTTCCAACTTGTGTCTGATGTTTATGCCTCTGTCTCTTTCTTCCATTCAGGCAACAATACAAAGAGCGCTTGAGTCTCCCTATCAAAACACTTATTGGATACCAGTCTCATGATGACACCTCTAGCAAAAGTGGCTCTACAACAAAGAACATGTACTCAGTTTGAAGAAGACTTTCAACTTGTAGGTTTATAAAATTACCAATTTGCATCACATTAACTTTTGAGTTGTCAACTACTGTAGTGTCCTTCCTTTTTAAGAAAAAAAGAAAGAAAAATGTTAAATATGTAAATGTATCCTAACCGAACAGCACGCATGGTGTGGGTCAAGGAATGTCTGATGGTTTAGACCGGTAAGGGGGACTGCATCAAATAAAGCTGTACGAATCAAGCTAGATGACAATATTTTAAAGTTTAAGTTCAACTAATAAACCTTCCCTAGCTGAAGAGATTCTAAGGCTTAGATTGAGTCGCCTTTCTTTCCTTTAACCTTTTTTTCCTCGTGCTTCTTAAAAAATACACTAAAAAGTGTTTCACACATACAAGGAAAACAAAGACAACTTAACCCACCCGCGTTTTAAGGGCCACAACTATTTTAACATGCCTTGGTTGGAGGTGTTTGGCATGAGAAGTGATTGCAGAGGCTCCTGCAGATCGACTATCTTAAAGGGTTGTAACAGATTAGCTTTGGTTGTTCTCCGAGTTTAGAATTTGGAAGAGTGGCCATTTATTGTTTCAGCTATGCTGAAATTGTGGAATCTTGCTTGTAGACCTATTTTCAACTTTTGTGTTAGCCCGACATCTATTTATGATTGCAGTTGAACAGTTGAAATTTAGTGAGAGGGTGGCTGAAAATCAAGTTTTTCTTTTCTTTTTTCTCCCCTTTTTCGTTAGCAAGTGGACTACTGCTTAGTTTTTTTTTTGGTTTTTTTTTTATTACAGTGTATTATACAGCAAATGCATATACAGCCATGCTTTTTAGGTGTGCTTTTCGCATTTCTCCCCTCCTAATAACAATTGTAAACATTTTCTAGTTTGCACCACTTCTGTGGGTGAATTCAAAAGAGGAGGATATTCATTGTGAGATTTTTTTTTTTTTTTTTTTTTTTTTTTTTTTTTTTTTGCTCATATTGTATCTGTTTGTAATTTCCGGATGTATATTACCTTCTTTCAAGTAAAGGTTAAGTGCTTTGCATTAACAGGATGATCTGTGCTGTTTCTTAACCCTCGGTACACACAGTACTAATGAAACCACATTACCTGTAAAAATCCATGCCCTAGGCACTGGTATCATAATCTTTGGTATTATCATAGTTTCCAAACACCTAATTCGCTTTTGTTCTTCTTTTTTTTTTTCTTTTTTTTTTTTAAAAAGGTAAAAATGTAACCATTGCTGTTGTGAAATTAGCCACTGACGTCTGTATGTCACATCCATTATCCTGTTTCCAGACCCTTGAGGGGCTACAACTAAACAATTGCAGCCGTTTTCTTGCTTTGTCACCGGTACAAACCTGGTTGTCCTTATGCTAATGTCACTGTGTGAAAACAGGTGGTAGAAAAAATAAAACTGCTCCTACAGTCTGTGGATTGCTGTTTTGAATTTTGAACAGTCACTAAAAACTGTTCCTGCTGCCATAAATCAAACCACTGCTAATTTAACTTATTAAAACAGTTTCAAGTCCAGAGGCCTCAAAGGGTTTAAAAACATCTCTTCACATCATTTAGTAAATGAATCTAAAAGTTAAATTTCAGCTCATATGGGGAGTATTTAAAAATGCGTACATTTTAGGCCCAAGCTAAATTGGTGCATAACACCTACCTGCTTTAACATGTCAAGAATTTACTCCATGTGGTGAAACATCAACCTGCCACGGGGCATTTCTCTTGTATTCAAGGTCATAGTCAGTAATTACCGATTTGCCTAAACAGCTTTAGGGCTGCTTGTGCAAGGGTGGTATGAGGATACATACGGTACCTTTTTAGAGACTGTGAGATTGTAGTGTTGATTATAAGTTTGCAAAGTGTTTGGTTATGATGACGAAGCTTAAAAGGAAAAGATTTGGGTACTAATCTTTTGGTGAAGCAATCCAGAAGCTAGAATTACATTTTGCAATATCATAAAAGCACAGACAGAAGAGCTGCAATGAGATTCAATTGTAAACTTTTATTTTTTAGGTAAATGGATGTGCTTTGCACTGACCCTGCAATCAAACTTTAAGCCCTGAAGACTGAAGTAGTGGAGTGGAGAGGTGGTCTTGGAGTGCACGTTCAAATCTTTTTTTTTTTTATTATTTTTTTTTTTAACACCATAAACAACCATAATGCAGCAAGAGGGAAAAATTTCTCACAAAATGTTGGTCATTAAACCTTTAAAATAATTGTTTGGTTTGCTCAGTAACTGCAGCAGTTATGTAGATATTCATTCTCAAGGCTTATGTGAGGGTGGGTTTGCTTTGTTCTGTGCTGGATGAATTGGGAAACAGTTATCACTGAAGCATACTAAAACAGGAAGCTAACTGAACATATTTACAAAAGTGAAGATCGGAATGAGTGTTACGCCATGGAAATGTAACTGATATGCCAGATGTTTGTTACACAGACTCACTTATAAGAATTTCTCATTCCTACATTCCTTTCTTTGCCTTTCTTACCAATACATACATTCCATGTAAGGCCAGCCTACTCAAACTGTAATACCATCAGATTTTCCAGTATTTGAGGTATTTTGTGATATGATACATTTATATAAAAAAAAATTACCCAGCAATTCTGTGAAACAAATGGCCAGCATTGGCATTTGTGAAATCTCAGTTATTACAGAAAACATGCCTGCATGCTTGTGTCTGGCTGGCTTACTGGTATCTTGCTCTGATCATCTCTAGTATTTCCAGTTTTTAATTTTAGAGAGTTCAGTTATAATAAGACTTATCTCTTCCCATAACCAGCGGAGACAATAAGATGCCCATGTCTATGAAGGTAAATTATGACACTACAGGAGTTGTGTAAAAGAAGAAAGTAAATAATCTGAAGAAGGCATAACACCAGTCATCAGGACAAAATGAGTGACTTCTCCTCGTCCCTCCTTTCTAGAAGCACCGAGAGCATCGCTGAGGAGAAAAAATAAAACTCCACAGCATAGCTGAGTTCAAAGAGCTCCAGATTCACACTGAGCGTCCACTCAAAGATGGCAGAGAGGTGCTTGTTGTAGTAAGAGTTCTGGACAAAGAAGACAGAGTCTGATACGTGCAATGGTTAAGGAATAATGTATAAGGAAGTACACGGGTTTCTTCCACATTTCACAAACTTTCACATACTTGATACGTCTCTGAGCAAATCACAAAAAAATCAGAGTAATGAACTTTCACTTCTCATACACAATATGCAAACATTTGTGGATACCCTTTCTAATGAATGCATTTAACTACTTTAAGTTCTACACATTGCTGACACAGATGTGCAAATGCATAAAAAGTCTAGTACAGAAGTTCACTATGCTGTGGAGCAGTTGTACTGCGTTTTCTGGAATGAAGGCGCTTCAACCAATAATTTGGGGTGAGCTGAGGAGTCACTCTCACTCTTTTTGCAACAAGGGTATAAAGCTCCTCAGCTTTGAGCTGTGTTGCATTGGAAATGCCTTCTCTGGAATGATGACGCTTAATCCAGTACTTGTAGGATGAGGTGGGGTGGTGATAATCCAGCATCTTGGTCTCACTAATGCTCTTGTTACTGAATACAATGAAATCCTCACAACACAGTGAACACTGTGAACACAGTGTATCGGTTTGACATTATGCGTTTTAGTGTGCTGGCGCTGAAAGGATACAGAAGATGGTCCCTATGACTTGGATGCTGGTGGAGGCGATGCGTATTGGGTAGAGGAAGTGCTCCAGTCCAGTGAGGGCACACCTGCTGGTCAGGGAGGTCAGCAGGACGGTATAGAAGCAGATACACACAAAGCTCAGAGCAGCCCCGAGGAAATGCAGCAACACCAGTTTAGCCGGCTACAAGAACAAAAAGTTGATCATGTGATTTATGTCAAATTTAATAGAGATTGCTGGTTATGTTGACAGTGTAACTGAGCACAAATCATATGTATTCAATTACTACTGTACAGCACAGCACTTATTACTGTACAGCACAGCACTGATTTCTCTCAAACACTGTAAGGCACGCACAAACAATGTTATTGACACAGTCAGCAGCTTACCAAACCAGTTATGGGGAATTTCATTTATGGCCACACCTTAGTTCAAAATTTAAGATTGAGCAAATATTAAAAAAAATCAAACAATGGGATGTTTGACTAAGGTTTCAGACTTTTGTAGTAAACCAAGACCCTACCCCTATCCGCAGACATAGATTTAGATCATCCAAGAATGCTTTGATTTGTTGGATTAAGGATTACTTTAGGGTGGGATTTAAAAAAGTACAGAATGCAAATATTCAGGAGCAGGGTGAGGCAATGCTTAGGTAACCTCTGACCGGGCAACAAATTACTGACAGTCCAACATAAGAAATGCAGTAAGGTTTCTATATATAATGTAGAAAACAAGCTCAACACATGTAAGACGTCTGCCCTAGAGGCCTGTTATCTGTGGATCTTACCAGTAATATCTAAATATGAACCTACAAATAAACAATATCTCACATTCTTGATGGAGGTGGATCTGCTTGCTAAATGGAGGAATATAAGACTTTGATCTCTGCAGTCAGGTTTGTTATGGACTTTTCATTTTACAGTACAGTAGGTGCAAATAATACGTTGCAAATTGGTCTACACTGTGTGTACTTACGTTGCAGTTCCCAGCCACGAAAGCACCAATGGCTGCGACCCAACCAAAAACCATGGCAAATTTACTGAGGAGGGAATTGGCAAAGCTCTTGTCCACAATATGAGCGTGATGGAAAATACAGAAAACCAGAACTATAGAAAAAAGAACATACAGTAAAACAGAGGTTTTCCACACTTGGTTTATTCTCTGTTCTGGTCTAGATACACTGTAAAGCAATCAATCACAGGTTAATTAAAGAAAGTAGCATTTAGACTAATTAAAGAGCGACACCAGTGGCCTTTTGGCACCACATCCTTTATCCATGTTCTTCTGGGAGATCAGTCACTGGTTGTGACGTAATCATAAACTGCTACACAATTCTACAGATAGACGTCACCCAAACAACATAACATTAGCTATGTTTGTCATCATTGATCATGGTTTAGTCTTCCACTTGTCCAAATGTGCTACCACAAATGTTGGCTACCAGCCCCCTCCAACACTGTTACCGCTGCATTTACATACCGGCTACTGCCCTCATGCAAAATTAGTGTTGGCTACCGAACTTGTCAGAACTGTTTTTAAGCTGTGGCCCTGTCCCTGCTCACGTCACGTAATAAAATAAATCTAATGCTATCCTGAGACTATTTTCTCACATTCTCTAGCAAATAGACCTTGTTTTTCTGTTTAAATACACACAACCAGCTAGCTGTTTTTGAATCATTTTACTGGTGTTGCTCTTTAAAGGATTTTGACATATTAAATAGTGACATTAGTAAGTAATAAAATGGAGACTGATTAAGGAATAAGTGACACAAATCTACTCACATAAAAATGAACCAGCATTAATTGTAGCACTAAACAGGGAATTTTCTGGAAAATTGGTTCCACTTGCACTGTAATGGAAGGAAAAAAAGTAATATGTATAACTCAAAACTGCCATAAAGACAACATATGGAGAGAAACTCAAGTAAAGTATGGAAGAGGACTGGCTAACCTTATGGTGGGTACATTGCTGTTTGTGCAACAAATTTCAGTTTCATTTGTCAGGCAGGAGTTTCTGTATTCCCTGGAAGAAAGGAGATTTAAAAGATGTTCTGATATTAAACTCAATCTGGATTTATTGCTTGTTTTACAACTTGTTAAAGCCCTTGGTCACATTCAAGTAATTTGTTAAGTCTAAATGACATTTGTCTGCCTCCAGGTTATGTCACCATGGACAGCTGTGCAGCACAACTTAATATTAACCAACAATATCATTTTCCATATACACATCCTTGTTTTGTTGGAGTAACTGTCTCTAATGTCCAGGGATTGTGGAGCATTGCTACAAGGATTTGATTGCATTCAGCAACAAGAACATTAATGAGGTCAGGACGTTGGATGCCCCAACCAAACCCCAACTCTCAGCTCATCCCAAAAGCATTGGTTGGAGCACAATCATTCCTGAGAACACAGTGTGAACATTCTGCGTGGGACAGAAATGGGCTAGTCTTTCCCTATTATTAGTAGCATTATCCTTGTAGCATCAACTTAAAATCTGTTTGTTTACCACGCTTGTGAAAGTAAATACGATACTTTGAGAATAACATACCAGTTACTGAGTGGGCAGACATGGTTGAAACTGACAGCAAGGCCATATCTGCAAAAAGAAGACATATATGTCCTTTATTATAGCTTTATTAAACCATCTTTTACTAACATTAGTCATTTGACAGAGTTGATGCATAACAGAGCAAAAGCCTTAGTAAAGCTATCTACACAATATGCAGTCATTTGTTCAAGAAACACAAAATACAACCAAACAAACAATGCATTGTGTATGCACTGCAAAACTATTTCCAAACCCCACCCAATATTTTTTGTCACTGTCAAATACCTAGTTTAACCTGCCCAATCCTTGGTTTAAAGAACATCAGGCCAGTGTATATTTACTCTAATGCTGTATAGTTTCTTAAGTTATATACCAAAGACATGTAAGACTGTAATAAATAACTTTAAACCATTTCTGACTGCCTATGACTTTTGCACAGTACATTATGGTCTTGCCGGCATCTGTGGTGCACAGCTCAAGTGGTTTAATATATAACCCGGAACTCGCTGATAGGGACTGAGTCAGACATACAGCATTACACTAGACAATCAGCCTTACTCAATATCATCAGTGAGTGATATTACTGTGGAAATAGGAGATGCCCAGATAGACGACATTAGTCTATACAATAAAACAGATCCAGTTCTTCAATTTTAAAAGCCATAAAATGAAACAGTACAAGAAATGTTCTTTCATTCATTTTATTTATTTATTATATAATAATGATGGGGTTGGTTTGAAATGCTCTTTTCATATGAACAGAGAGTCAGAATTATTCAAATTGGTGGTGAACGGAAAAGACCTTTAAAGTGCTTCTGCAAAATATTTATGAATATACTGCCTAATGCCTGAGACACTGGTTTAAGGCAATTCTGAGAGAAGACTTCAGCCTGAACATTCCAATTGCAGTAGGATTTAACATAGATACATTAAGAATCACTTTGGATTTGGAGAATAATTAAAATGTTTTAAAATGATATTTTTGTATTGTAGACATGGCTGCCCCGGTCCCTCACACCATCCCGTCTGAATTGATGTCTGAATTGATACAATTCACCATTGCACTTGCACTTGTCACTTGGGCTGTACCGTACTAATGTACTGTTCAGTGCAGGTCCTCTTCTGTAGGCATGTTTTTTGTATCAGTTAAAGTACAAGTATATACCAAAAGTCCAATATTGTACCTTTGAGGGTTCATCTAATAAAGCCGTACACAGTAAGATGAAGTACAGATTTGTGCTTAAAAGAGTACAAAGCCTGTCACTGGGGCTGTACGCTGCTACGCGTCATTCTGAAAGTCATCTTTTACATCTCAAACACTGAATTAAGCAAGAATTTGAACAACTTGACCCAAATAATAAATTGTGTTTGATGAGTTTACAGCAGAGCACACAATACGTCAGTATCTGACATCACCATCCAATGTACATGCCTACATTCTTCCCTCTTGTTGGGCTAGTTATACTGCATTTTAGCACACAAGTGCCATTTGACAAATGACACTATCTAATTATTAAATTATATAATTATACTAAATAAAGCCATGTAGAAAGCAGTATGTATGTTTGGTTCTGGCTTCAGTCGGTGTGGCACAACAAATAATACCTCCACCAGACCATGTGTTACTGGGGTTCAGTTCCCAGTCTGGGAAACTTTGGTGTGCTGCACCAATAAGAGTCATTGGGCAAGACTCCTACTATAGCCCGCCTTTGTAATGTGACTAACCTCTGGATGAGAGCGTCAGTGAAATGCCATAAATGTAAATGTGATATAAATGTTCTGTCCTTTAAAAAGGGTTCATTTTCTTTGATTTGAAAATGTACATCATCAAAAGAAAGAGTTACATCACCACATTTTTTAAAGCAAAAATCATTCATGTGGAACTTCTAGGCACTGTATTGGGCACTTCTAGTTCATAATTAGAGTGTGTTTCACTGGTTCTATTTATGGATGTGTTAACACATATATCATCACTGTAAAAGGAAGCAAGGCCTTTCCCTTCTCTGACAGATTTTGTACCGAAGGTCTGACAAATGGACAGGCCTTTGAAACAAAACCTCCAAGTGTGAAAAAACCGACAGATCGTCTATATACAAATTATCCCAGGACCATAAAGCCTTTAACTGCTGAGATAGGAAAATGAGGAGTTGAGCTTACACCACCCAGCAGCCGATGAAGGAGACCGCAGAGAGTGTGATGGGTAAAACAGTCCAGACACCCATGTCTCCCGGGCAGAGGTACTTGAAGGAAGTCAGAAGAGCCGCTGCTGTGTTGTTCTAAATCTCCTCCAGTGTTAAGCAGCCACTTCTTGGATCAACTTCATAGTCTCCCTCCTCTCCTCAGCACCTGAAGAAGCATATGGGAACTTCACTGAAGAAGAGTTGACTTTACCGGTTTGCCATGCCTTCCACCACCCACACTGCATTCTTCTTCTGGAGTGTGAAGACAGCTTCCAGGCTGACTGCCCTCTTCTAACCACTCCTTGCATTACTTGCTCTCTCACAAAGCAGACTTGAGGAAATTTGGGCTGGGTCTAACACTGCCCTTATCTGACTGTTTGCTTATACCTGCCCATTCACATTCAGTCATCACTCCACTGAAGGGTCAGGAGGAACAGGCTTCCTCACAAGCTGAAAACAGTCAGTTGCCAAGTATATGCCAAAAATATATTCTTAATTATATTAATTGTATTTCTTGTAGGTCTTAGATTAGTCTACATTAAACAATCAGTTTTACCAGTAATTTCTAAAGTCCATTTTATGAACAGACAAATCAAATACACTGACCACTTTACAGTTTGAGCCCATCATTAGTGATGACCTCTGCAGGATTTCACTATGTAAACTCACACACCGTTGAAGTAAGAGGAACATGTGAGTGTAATTGGGGTATTATTGTCCAAACGTTTATTCATATTGTTATTGTTGGCTTTAGGGAGTCTGATCTATCAAAGTACAAAACACCAGACATGAGTGATCCGGATCCAGAAGGTGGTAAGCTCTGCTCCGGGCTTTCGCTCTGACTGGCTCAGCGGCTCCGCTGCGGCTCGCGCATAAACATAAACCAAATCCCGGGGCGGAGTTCACAACCTTCTGGATCCGGATCACGGACTTTAACTACAGCGTCCCTCTACACTAAAGGACACTTTATTAACCCGGTTACTTGTGTATTAATACGTCAATGCCTCTAAACGTGACCGTTGTGCCCGTCTGGGTGTTAAGTTAATTTAGTAGTTATGTAGTTTTCTCTCAGGAGAAGAGCGGCCACCTGTCTGTGGGTCCTTCATTTCAAAACAAACGAAATGGCGGCCGGTGTGAGATGGACCCTGCAGCTCCTCCGCTCCCCGCCTCTGTGCACTGTCAGGTTTGTGGAGAAGGAGACGTTCGGGGTTAACAGCTGTGCTGTAAAGTAGCTACACCTGTATTAATGTATTAGTGGTTGTTCATGAACAGCGACTTTAGATATTCAGTGCAAACTTCCTGACCTAGTTTAACCGACTAATGAGAACGATACGTAGATTGTAACCTGGAGTTTCTCCTCTCTCTCTCTCTCTCTCTCTCTCTCTCTGTCTGTCTTTCTGTCTATATTTCTCTCTCTGTATCTATCTCTCTCTCTCTCTCACTCTCACACACACACCACAAGACCAAACCCTCTGAGTTAGCTAGATATATTATTTGAGCTTCATTATCTGGACATGTTATTATTCATGTTCCTAAGCAAGTTGCCTTTACAACATTTAAAAGTGCACACCTGAACGTTTATTCTAATGTTAGTTTTCCAGTTATTGTTAAGCTTGTTTACAGATGCTCGTTAGCCAAGTTAGCTGATGCTTCTTAGTGCTGTTAAATACTTTATCCAATAACCTCAGCAAACGCATATTTACCTCCACATAATACCAGAAAAAAATGTCACTGTTAGTACTTTTAAAGTGAAGCCTGAATTCTATCAAATTCATAGATAGAAGAACTTAATAAACAAAGAAACTTAGTAAATACTGTCATAGACATTAATTTTATACAGACATTAATTCTGGTTATCTGTTTCTTTTATACCATATCCATATATATATATATATATATATATATATATATATATATATATATATATATA
>CM067506.1:18191327-18283885 GCA_034509495.1 Acestrorhynchus altus | reverse complement strand
TCTTCTGCCCAAAGCAGTGTGAAATGAGCCTGGGGCTGGATGTAGAACACCAGAAGAAGCCAAAGGTTCATTCTCAGTTCAGTACACTTGTAGATGATAAAATGTTTGACACATTGTGAGAAACATTGTGCTGAAAGGAGCAGTTAAGAGCAGCCTCACATAGCTGGCTCATATTTTATTCTCTTTGATAGGCTATTACCTTTGCACATCCTAAGTATAGAAATTGGCACAGAAAGTGCTGTAGTATTTCTTCCTGTCATGAACGCTTACATTTCTGTGATCTTTAGAAGTACAACTCAATAACCTGAATCCTATTTTAAGCTTCCCGTCTTGTTAAGATCTGTTGGTTAACCATGAGTGCTTATGTATGGATCTCGTTGTTGTGTCTGTTACTGATTAGAGATCAGTTGTTGCCCCATTACTGACTGCCTTCAGCTTATTTGGAGCCCTTTCAGCATAACCACTTGGACCTGGTACAGGTGAGGTATGAACAAGACTGTTACTGGAAATGTGTGTTCCTGATTATACTGTTAAAAAAGAAGGGTCCTATAACGATCTGGACTTGGATATATCTGGTTTTGCGATAAACTGTCAGTGGTATAGAACCTTTCTCTGAGGGACATTGGGTTTTTACTTTCCTTTTATTTTTTCTAGTACATTTAACTCTTTCTTAACCCTATTCTTTTACTTCCACCAAATTTTAGTTATTAGTATTATTCTGACTTGGAATGGACAATGGAGCTGGTGGAGCTGCTCGACGCATGTATTCACGCCACAAGCTGCTGGAGCACCGGAAATCTGCTCCACACTCTGTCTCTGCTATGCCCATTCCTGAAGAATTCAGAACTGGAAACTGAAGAGACGACATTACAAACCCTTCATTCCCTACATAATCATGGGAAATGTCAGGGCACTTGAATTCCAGAGGGAGTACTGCAAGGCCAGTCTGCTGTGCTTTTCAGCGGCTTCATGCAGATATTCCGGACTCAAACTTCTTGATTCTTGATGGACCTAATGAGAATAACTTTAAACCTTAAAAATGTTCTGCACATTTTCATTTACAAAAAAATGGTTCTATACACCTTATTTTCCAACTTTCTTTAGAATCAAGGTTTTAAAGTTCCTCCAGTAGTTTCTTAGTACCTCAAATTTTACATTACTAAAACCCAGAAGCCACACATCACAAGAGAAGCGTTCAGGATCCCTTTACATTAATATGAAAGAATATTAATAAGTCTAGTGTATCTCATATTTAAACAACTTAATTTTAATCATAAATTATATCTGTGCTGGGAGGTGGGCCCAGAATGTGGCTTGTCGATGTAATCACTACTTGGTATCAATCAGTATATATATATATATATATATATATATATATATATATATATATATATATATATATATATATATATATATATATATATATTCTTTTTCTTTTTTAGTAATTGTGACTAATTTCAGGATGGACATTGTTCAGCACAGTTAGGTGATTTCCCTGCTCAATCACACACAGTTAACTCATCAGCTAAAAATGACTAGGTTTAGTAGGTGTGTTTAAGCAGGAAGTTTACCAAATGGTGCTGAATGCATGCCTTCCAGGAGTAAATAGATGACCGCTGGTCTACTAGATAAATGTTTAGAAGACTCATCACCTGCCTCTCGTCCAACTCAGGTTTCATATTCTCCTTCTGTTCCTAGAGTCAGCCAGCAGATGCTCAGCCTCTGTCGTACCATCACACTAATTCTTTGTTCTTGTTAACTCAACCACATTCGGTCAGTGGCAGTTGAGGAGATAAGAAAGCTGTTGTAGACTGGTTGGTTAAAGGAGACATCAATCAAGTAGCAAGTGATTGGATGTTCCCAAATATGGAAACTTATTTAAATTTTATGCATTTTGTGAGAGCCAGTTGGAATGTTGTACTTGGCCTTTGAGACGAAGTTACAGCTGTACCATATGGAACATTATTTTGGTATATCTTCATTCTTGAACTGTTTTTCCTTAAAGGAAGCATGCCTCGTTAAATATGGATCATCGTGGATATCATAGGGCCTTTTTAAACCTCCTGAATTTTTTAATATCACAATATATAAAACACAAATATTTTTCCAATATTGTGCAGCCCTATTTTAGCTATTTGCTGTACCTTTGATCTCTCTCACCATTGGTTGGGTCATTAGGGACCAATGTATCGTCTAGAGAAGGATGGTTAAAGTAGGTCCAAAAAAATTATAAAATATTTAGAATTTACATAATTATACAAATAAATATTTAGGTTATTTGTTATAAGACAGAATATAAGCAATAAATGATTTTCATAAGGATCCTCAATACAGTGCACCTTTACGCAAGACCAAGCAAGGCTTAAGCAAGGCTTTTCCTTATTTCAGTAGTGGGTAGTGACAGATTAGTCACAAAGGCTTGGTGATTCTATTACTGCTGAAAACATTATGTACTGCAAACCTGTGCAACAAGTTTCAATGAATGCTGTTGGATTCTTGGCTTGAAAAATTAACTGTTGAAATAGACTGTCTAGTTTTGTTTGAATAGTAGTAAAAACACAGGAACAACAAAAGGACTACATATTGGAAAGATATAATAGGTAAAACTTATGAGCACTGACTGTGAATTTAATGGAGGTCAGCATGACCTGAATGCTTCCTTCTATATTTAAAAGTGGTGCTGTTTCATTGGTGATCATTGACTTTAAGAATATTTTTATATTTAAGCCACATTTTGTGTACCAGAGAAATTAAGTATTTGGATAAATCAATAATAATCATTCTTTCTCTCCAGGTCTTCAGTGAAGGACAGACGTCAATTCTACTCCTTGTTTTTAGCCCACAGAATACAACTGCAACAGTCTGAGACCAGACCAGTCCTATGTGAGACATTTTGTTTCTTTTCTCACATTTTCTCATTTCAGATGTAATATTGAACATTTTTCCAGTTGTTTGTCATGCAGATGGATCATCCACATAAATGAAACAGAATTGTGTTATATTTACAGAGCTTAATTGTAGGCTACAACACTTTTGGCCATTTTGCAGCCCAAATGATTCTAAAAATCATTTGTTTTCCTTGGCAGTGCGATGCCTATCTATTTTGACACAAGACACACCAAACCCCAGGAGTTTAAAATTTCTTCCTGGAAAACCTGTGCTGGGGACAGGAACTCTAGATTTCCCAACTTCAAGTGCTGCAGAGTGTTCCTCTTTAGCAAAGTAAGCACTTTTCAAAGTTTATTTTCTTTGTTGCTACAGGATATCATTTGAGTTATCTTTTGTTTTAGCTTGTGCTGTTTTGATAACTTAACTTATAATTTTAATACTGGACAGAGAACCGGCTGCAGTGGGCTGGAGTCTAGGACAGTTTATCTGTGTTTACAGTTGTGTTGTGTCCTCTTTATCCTTTTTGTCTTTGTCCTTTTACACAGTGGTCCAGTACTTCTTGTAATGTAGTTTTGTAGAAGTTCATGATGACCTGATTTGAGTTTCCAGTGCCCTCTCCTAAGACACAAATAGCTGGTTTATAACATCTATAAAGATATGAGGTACATATCGTGACATATTCTCTTTTTCTGTAGGGATCTTTTTCAGGTTGAAGGTGTGAAAAGTGTGTTTTTTGGCCCAGATTTCATCACACTAACCAAGGTATATCAATCACAGGTAGTTGTAGTTAAACTGTGTAAAAACAACAAGCCAGCAGACAATGCAATTTTTGTGTGTTCCCTGTTTATAGACAGATGATGATGTGGCGTGGGCAGACATTAAACACAATGCAGTTGAGATCATCACAAAGTTTTTTGAGAGTGGAGAACCTGTCACGACAGGAGTAACACATCCTGAGAACAGTAAGAGAATAAGGTGGTGGGGGGGTTGTGCCTGAGCAGCAATGTTCTTTTTAAGCTATTAAAGACATTATGTTGCCATTTTTTTCTATTTTTTGTCTTTTATAGGTGTCTCAGAGGATGATGATGATATCGTCTCCATGATTAAAGAGCTTCTAGACACACGAATCAGGTACCCTTTCGTGTTTTCTGCTGTGATTCTGGAAAAATATTAACCCAGGTATAAGGCATGCAGTTCTGGAAAGAGTTTTTCATTGCAATTAAAAGTATCTTGCACTGAGTTTGCAGTTTAATGAGCAAAAAGATGTGCAAAGAAATATGGTTACATTTTACATACTGTAAATAAACATTTACTGGTTCTTCATGGTGGCACTTAACCATTCTGGTTAAGAAATCCTCCAGGAAAGAGAGCATCATGTTTAATGTATTGCATCACGTGCAAGTAATTTTGGAAGCTAATGTTATGTTTCTTTGAATTGAACTGAAAAATCACAGCAGAGAGCAACCTTGTTCCTGGTGATACATTACATAATTAGTTATACTGAGACTAGTTGAGACAGCAATACTAAGTTGAATCCCCACCAAATGTTCATTTTAGTAAATGTCCGTTCTCTGCCTCTCAGGCCTACTGTTCAGGAGGATGGAGGTGATGTCATTTTTAAGGGCTTTGCAGATGGTACAGTGAAGCTGAAGCTGGTCGGCTCCTGCACGGGATGCCCCAGTTCTACAGTTACTTTGAGAAACGGTATTCAGAACATGCTACAATTCTACATACCAGAAGTGGATGATGTGGAACAGGTAAGAAATGTGAATTTATTTATTAGTACTATTCTATGGTCACAGTAATCACATTTGAAAGAACAATAGTTATTGGAATCTTCAGCCATTTGAATACTTGATTGCTGGAATAATTATGCGACTATTCATTCCATTTTATTTTGAGATGGCAGCGTACTGGCCAAAGAGTGAATTAATGTTGAAATATGACTAAGAAGACATTTCTTTAATGTAGTGTTAGCTCAGGAGCTCTTCTGAAGAGGAAGTCTCCATGAAAGCAAACTTAAGCTTTTTAATGACTTAATTCAATTTTGATTCCTCACTGATTATGTAGAGAATGACATCTCTGTCGTTGCCTGGCCTGGACTGCTGATACTGTAATATGTAACTTTTGTGGAGTTGCATAATGTGTGTCCTGAGTCATATATGTATAAAATCCTATAACATTGCTTTACTTTGATAGTCCACATTGTTCTTTCACTTTCAGTGCTGGGTCTGTGTCTCTCAATTTGAAGAATGCATGTGTGCCATGAGGGGGTTGAGCTCAAACCCTCAGTGGTATGAAAATGAATTATATTCTCCATCTGTAAAGGAGTGCCCAGGAGCAATGAAAAAAAGCTGCTTTATGTGTTATTAATTGATTTTCCCAAAGCTATTTTTGAATAATGAATGATATGTTTTCAAATGTTTTTTTTTTTTAATCTACATTTGTTTTGCCACTGAATGTTTTTCCCACTTAACACCAGTACAGTTGGCTTAAAAGTAAGCAGCAAAATTGAGAATCCCACCAAAGTCTGTTTTTAGAGTTTTAAAAACCAAACCTTCAGTTTACATTAATCCATAAAAATAAAAGTCATTAGCTCAATATAAAAAAGTTAAATTGAGCTCTTCTTTGTGTAAATGTCCTATGTATTTTATTTATTTTCACAAAAGTGACCTTTTATAATCACTTTCGTTATAACATTTCCAGAGTCTATCTACAGAAAACTGTTCAATAAAAAAAAACCTTCTGTTTTCATTCCTGTAGAGGAAGAATTGTAAAATACCATAAATCTCACAGTCTTGTAACCCCTGCAGTTACTCAAATATCAAAATGAGAATGCACACGCTTATTGTATGTCTGTATGTATTACATCAGCGGTTCTTAACCTGGGGGTCTGTACTTCTAGGGGGGTTGTGGAGTGTCTCGCATTAAGGAAATGGCTTGGCAAACCACTGTTTCTTAAAATAGAGCATATTTAGAATGTTTTTTTTTCACTGAATCAAACTGACTCACTCGCCGTTCTGCTTGACTCTTCAATCTGAATCTTGATTCAGGTTCATGCACATTGTGGCTCGGCACGTCATCCAGGCTGGATTAAAATACAGTGTTTTTTAGAAGGTCGAATTGGAAGTGGGGACGCAAAACGCCCACATCCAGGAACATCAGAACAGAAAAAAATCAAAGAAATTGAGAAAATATGATGAAAAGTAATTGGAATTTTTTACGAGTTATTGATACTGGGGGTAGGGGGGGTCACAAAATTTACTGGAGCCTAAAAGGGGGTCGCAGAGTGAAAAAGGTTAAGAACCTGCATTACATTATTCTTCCTGTATATGTTTACCTTTCTCAGTTATGCACACCATATTTTTTTTCTCCAGGTGGAAGATGAAGTGGATGAAGTGAACATGAAAGTGTTTTCAGAACTGGAGAAGAAATTAAAAGACTCGTAGTGTGACTGACACTTCACTTTACATGCTTTACTGTCTCCACATCACCATTGAACAATAGAGTAAATGTACTGTACTTTGGTTATTTCTTGTGCAGTTTGTAAGACACTTTGAGTTGGATTAGAGAGCAAAACAGTGAAATGATATTCAAGCATCTACAATGTTTTGATTTTTGTTTTATATTGCAATATTGCTTTTTCCATCCTTCAACCAGTACGCTGTTTCACGACTTTCAAGACCATAAACTAAACGCCAATAGCAAAACATTTTCAGACATTTCAGCTTTCAAGAAAGATTTATTTCCAGTAACTCAGAATAAGACATAAATGCAAATGTGTGCTTTAAAACAAAACATAATTTGATGATTAGAAAAGCCTGTTTGAGTTTAGTTTAGCATTTAGTATTCATTGATGTGTAAACTCAGTATGAATCTGAAGAGACACATGTTGAGTGTTTCATGTATCCAGTTGGAATACCGTATTTTCTGGACTATAAGCCACTACTTTTTCCCCAAGTTTTAAACCATGTGGCTTATATTCCGGAGCGGCTTATAGTCCGGAAAATACGGTACTTTGCAATAAGATGTAGCTCAGCATCTTATAAATGTTAAGTCAAATCTAGACATCTCTCGGATGAAGATAAATGTTTTAAGCAGTTGTATTCAGAAACTGATATGATGCTGATATCATGTGGCATTTCTAATGTTTAGCATCATATCTGTTTAGTCTGTCTGTTCACATTATCAGAATGATGATCAGTGGAATAAGCTGTTGTACAGCAAGTGTGAATATCTTTGCTTCTGAATGTGTCCATCATCTTTTCAACAAGTAGCATTTCTAAACTCTAGAAATGTGTCACAAGATTGGTCATTTATATGTAGCTCAAAGTTGGTCGCACAATACTTGTAAATTATCTGTATGTTGCTTCTACCATCTAGCAGCAATATTGCGAGATGAGGCCTTCCCATTCCCAGGCAATGAATATTTATTGGGGAACAAATGAAAAGCAAGATGGACTTGCTGTTCACAAGATGTACTACGGTTTGCAAATTTGTATTGAACATGGTAAGATGACGCACATTTTTAGTTCATGTTGTCCAAAAATAGCAACTATTGCACAAATCTTGCCGTTTCATCTGTCTGTATATGGAGGTTTCTTCATAGTTTTGTTAGAATCAATGAAATGTAAATTATAGACTCAGTGAAAAATAACTGTTAAACAATATTTACTGCTGTGGTTGACTTGAAAAACTTGTTTGCAGCTGTTAACTCAAAAACCCTTTCTGTATATGCTTAAACTGTATAAATAAAATGAAATAGAAACTAAGAATGTGTTGGATTTCTTCAAATATGTCACATTTTAGCTGTTCACCTTTGGTCCAGCCCATATTTGTTTGATTTGCTTCATTTCATTATGTTGGTGACAGCATCTGTACTAGTGTCCTGTCACAGCATTAACTTTAGAGCTTATCGTTTTATTTTAAACTGAAATTGGACCTTAAAGACAAAAATAGACTTCAAACTGATTCAGTCAAATCATTTATATTAGATAGTTGCTAGTATGCTATAATATACAGTGGGGTGTGAAAGTTTGGGCAGCCTTGTTAATTTTCCTGATTTACCTTTATCAATCATTGTTTGGATGAAAAAAAAAATCTGTTAAATATCATATAGGGCACAAACAGTGATATTTGAGAAGTGAAATTAAGTTTATATGATTTACAGAACGTGTGCAATAATTGTCTAAATGAAATTAGGCAGGTGCATAAATTTGGGTACCAAAAAAAAAAAACCTTAACTCAATATTTAGTAGATCTTCCTTTCGCAGAAATAACAGCCTCTAAACGCTTCCTATAGCTTCTAATGTCTGGATTGTGGCTGAAGGTATTTTAGACCATTCTTCTTTACAAAACATCTCTAGTTCATTCAGGTTTGATGGTTTCCGAGCATGGACAGCTCTCTTTAAGTGACACCACAGATTTTCAATAATATTCAGGTCTGGGGACTGAGATCGCCATTCCAGAAGGTTGTACTTGTTCCTCTGCATGAATGCCTTAGTAGATTTTGAGCAGTGTTTAGGGTCGTTTAGATCCAGCCCCGGCGCAGCTTCAGCTTTGTCAGATTCCTGGACATTGGTCTCCAGAATCTGCTGATATTGATTGGAATCCGTGCGTCTCTCAACTTTAACAAGATTCCCAGTCCCTGCATTGGCCACACAGCCCCACAGCATGATGGAACCACCACCAAATTTTACTGAAGGTAGCAGGTGTTTTTGTCCAAATGTGCTGTAGCATACTTCAAGCGGTTATGTTTGTGATGTGGGTGAAGAAAAGGCATCACTCTCTGCATCACTCTCCCATACGGCATCTCCTTGTGTAAAGTGCACCGAATAGTTGAATGATGCACAGTGACTCCATCAGCAGCAAGATGATGTAGTAGGTCTTTGGTGCTGGTCTGTGGGTTGACTGAACATCCTTCGCTCCTGTTTATTCGAGATTTTTCTTTCTCTGCCACTTCAAGCCTTGACTTGAACTGTGCCTGTGGTCTTCCATTTTCTCTGATTGTTCCTCACAGTGGAGACTGAAAGCTGAAATCTCTGAGATAGCTTTCTGTATCCTTCCCCTAAACCATGATGGTGAACAAGCTTTGTTTTCAGGTCATTTGAAAGTTGTCTTGAGACTCCCATGCTGAGACACTTCAGAGAAGATGCAAAGAGGAGAAAAACTTACAATTGCCCCCCCCCCCTTAAATACCCTTTCTCATAATTGGAGTCACCTGTGTATGGAGGTCAAGGGTCACTGAACTTACCAAACCAAACTTGAGCTCCAAAAATTAGTTCTAAAGGTTTTGAAATCAGTAAAATGACAACAGTGCCCAAATTTATGCACCTGCCTAATTTCATTTAGACAATTATTGCACACGTTCTGTAAATCATATAAACTTCATTTCACTTCTTAAATATCACTGTTTGTGCCCTATATGATATATTTAACACAATTGTTTTATCCAAACAATCAATGATTAATAAAGGTAAATCAGGAAAATTAACAAGGCTGCCCAAACGTTCGCACCTCACTGTACAAGACAATGCATGATAACTCATATCGACACAGGTACACGGAAAATGAGCAACTAAAATAAGCAATTATAAACAATAGTTTTAGGACTTCTGCATGCATTCTAATTAATGTATTCAACTTAATGCATTAAGTTGCTCTTACTGCTGACACAGATGTGCAAATGCACTCACACAGCTTGTCTAATCCCTGTGGGGAATAGGAGAACAAAAACCTATCAGCCCTATGTCTAATACCAGGCATAGACTAGAGGGGTACAAAGCTCCCCCAACAGTGGAACAGCCCTAGAACGATAACATTCCAAACCAGAACTTTCTGGATGTGGTGGATGTATCTTGTATGTTGGCCTCACTAATTCTCTTGTTGCTGAAGGCCTTCAAATCCTCACAACACTGTATACACCAGAAACAGTTTCTGGATGTAACTGGATGAATTTATGCCAGTAGTAGTGCTGATGTGCTGGTTGTTTTTATATATTCCTGTTGGTGTGCCAGCTTTTTTAAAATATTCCTGGTGGTGTATTGGTTGTTTTTATGTATTTCTGATGGTGTGTCAGTTGTTTTTATGTATTTCTGATGGAGTACTGGTTGTTTTTATGTATAGCTGATGGTATGCTGGTTGTTTTTATGTATAGCTGATGGTGAACTGGTTGTTTTTATGTATTTCTGATGGTGAACTGGTTGTTTTTATGTATAGCTGATGGTGTGTCAGTTGTTTTTATATATTCCTGATGGTGTACTGGTTGTTTTATACATTCCTGATGGTCTATCAGTTGTTTTTATGTATTTCTTATGGTGAACTGGTGTTTTTTGTGTATTTCTGATGGTGAATTGGTTATTTATATGTTTTTCTGATGGTGTACTGGTTGTTTTTATGTATTTCTGATGGTGTGCTGGTTGTTTTTATGTATTTCTGATGGCGAACTGGTTGTTTTTATGTATTTCTGATGGTGTACTGGTTGTTTTTATGTATTTCTGATGGTGAACTGGTTGTTTTTATGTATAGCTGATGGTGTGTTGTTTGTTTTTATGTATTCCTGATGGTCTATCAGTTGGTTTTATGTATTTCTGAAGGTGTGTCGGTTGTTTTCATGTATTTCTTGTGGTGTGCCTGTTATTTTTATATATTGCAGATGGTGTACTGGTTGTTTTATATGTTCCTGATGGTGTGCTGGTTGTTTTTATGTATTTCTGGTGGTGATCTGGTTGTTTTTATGTATTTCTGATGGTGATCTGGTTGTTTTTATGTATTTCTGATGGTGATCTGGTTGTTTTTATGTATTTCTGATGGTGATCTGGTTGTTTTTATGTATTTCTGATGGTGTGCTGGTCAGTATTGTCCAGTAGAGGTGAAGCTGTGCTGCTTGCTGAAATCCTCTCTGTTTTGCAGTAGCGAAAGGGGGGGTTGTGTCTGTTGGGGTGGGTGAGGGGGGTTGTCTGTTGGGGTGGGGGGGTTGTGGGGAGGTTGTGTGTGTGGTGTCGTAGTGCGCCTGCGCGGCCCTCTCGCGCAGCTCTGTGTGTGTGCGCCGGTCCGGCCGCAGGACGGAGGGTAGGCTGATCTCAGGACAGTCGGCAGTTTGTTTTGCTGTGTTGGTCATCTGCACGCGGCCGGCAGGCAGAGGTTGGTGGGTCGACGTGCCGGGTGGAGTCCGGGAGGAGCGCTGGTCAGTGCGGGCGTCTGTGGGCCTCGTTCAGAGCGGCGTCCTGGCGGTAGCCGTTAGCTTAGCTCGCTGCAGAGCTGCGCTTTGTGCTGAGCTGTCACTGAAGTCCGCCTTCGTTCTTCTGTGTGTGGAAGGAGAGGAGCTGGGCTCTCAGCGGCCCGGGTCTCTCCTGTGTTGCTGCTGCTGCTCGCTGTCAGGCTGAGCGGCCCAGCTCGCCGTAGCTTAGCTGTCCGAGGCCGACTGAGGCACAGCCTGCTCAGTCCTCCTCCCGCAGGGCTCTGTAGAACCTTAGAACCGGGTCTGTGTGCGGTTCCACACGCTGTGTTGCTGTCTGTGTGAGTCAGCTGGGTTCGGCTGGGACAGGCCCTCAGCTCGGCTGCTCAGTTTGTTTACCAGCTGAGGTCCTTTCCTACTGCAGGAGCTCGTCCTGTCTTCCCTCCTCATTCTCATTATCACAGAGGACAGGGACAGCGAGGCTCCCACAGAGCACAGGACAACATACACAGTTGTACTGAAGGTCCCTCCAGGCTGTGATGTCTGATCAGTGATAACCTTCCCCACAGGATCCATTCAGCTGGTTCAGAAGTCTCAGCCAGTCTCCATGGCCCAGTTCGGGGGGCAGAAGAACCCTCCATGGGCGGCCCAGTTTGCTGCAACGGCGGTATCCCAACCCGGCCACTCAGGACAGTCTCTGGACCTGAACAGTTTACACTGTGAGCCCCACCACACCTTCCATTTTCTTAAATATACATATTCTTACAGATTTACAGCTTGTTCTCAGACTCCTGAGACCGTAAAGGCCTCGATTCGTCATTGGGACACAATATTTAGAAGATGAACAGTCTGTTTCGCTGCACTGCAGGTCATAATGCAATGTTTTCTTTCCCTCTGTTCAGCTTTAGGTGTACAGCAGCCGTCTCTGTTGGGCGCTTCCCCCTCCATGTACTCCCAGCAGTCCGCCTTGGCTGCAGCGTCCCTCAACACTCAGTCAGCTGCCAATTATCAGATTTCCCAACAGACAGCAGCTCTCCAGCAGCAGGCTGCTGCAGCCGCTGCAGCTGCCCTGCAACAGGTGAGTTCCTCTGCTCTACTGTATATCGTCTGTATTCAGGCTTTTGACTGCGCTGTACGCCTGCTGTGTAAGGACAGTTGCAGCAATGGTGTGCAGTAACGGCAAAGCTTTTTGAGAGTGTGTTCTTCTAGAGTTTGTTCTACGTTTAGATGTTGGAGACCACATGTTGCGGTGTTTTCAGTTCACCGTGCACTGCACACCTCTTGACTTTTGTGTGTAATCAACTGTAAATAGCACCTGTCCATGGTGCGCATGTTGGAGCTGTTGAAGTTCGAATGCCAGTCTCTGGCATAACTGTAATTCTACTCCCTGTCGGCTGTGGGGAATAATCCTGAGTCAATGATGTGTGTTTAATTTTAGTCTCAGATCAATTCAGCCCTTCAGCAGTATCAGCAACAACAGCAACAGCAGCAGCAGCAGCCACCTCAAGCTCCCCCACCACAGCCACCCCCTCAGCAGACCCTCTACAATGTTCCTCACCAGGTATACATGCTCAGTCATGGCCTTCTGTGTCATTTGGATCTGAAGGTTTTAGTGAATCAGGACTTGAGATCATAGTAAATTAGTAGTTAACTCATACAATATCCTGTTGGATTAAGTAGGTTTACAGTTTAAGAGCATTCTCTGTCCTAATATTTAGAATGATCTCAAGTTCAGTATTGAGTGGCAGTGCTGGTTGGACATTTGCAGGAAAATGTTGCCTGTGAACCAGTTAAGCACTGAATTGTATATTTATCAGTAGATTTACTTAACTGATATATATGGTATAGTTAAATGTTTTGCTTACACCAATCAGCCATAACATAATGATCATCTATTTGTTTATACTCTCACTGTCAGTAGTGTCAACTCAGTTTACCATACAGGAGTGCTATACTTGGTGCTGTAATTACAGACTGTAGTCCATCTGTTCCTCTGCATATTTCAGCCTCCTTTTACCCTGTTGTTCAATGGTCAGGACCCCACAAAGCATCACAAAACAGGTATTATGTGGGTGGTGGGTCATTCAGAGCACTGTAGTGAGACTGACATGGTGGTGGTATGTTTAAACCCCTCAGTGTTACTGCTGGACTAAATACCAATCAACCACGAATATCCAGTCAACAACAGTATTCTGATGGAGGACTAAAGGTTGACAAACAAAAACTCAGCAACAGATGAGTTTCTGTGTCTGACTTTACATCTGTGAGGTGGAGCAACTAGGTAGAAGTGTCTAATAGAGTGGACAGTGAGTGGACACAGTGTTTTAATCCAGCAGCACTGCTGTGTTTAATCCACTCATACCAGCACAACAGACATCAACACACCACCACCATGTCAGTATCGCGTCAGTGCTGAGAATGTCTGCTTTATGGTAGTAATCTGGGGTCCTGACTGTTGAAGATCAGGGTGAAAGGAGGTTAACAAACTGGGTGGAGAAAAGATGGACAATAGTTTGTAATTAGAGTGTTTATTGAAAGGGTTGAAACAAGGAGGCTGTCATAATATCATGATGAATCAGTGTATATAAAGTACGTCAGAAGACGGCTTTATAGTTCATTTTGTCTACTTTTGGTGATCTATCAGAAATGAAATGGTAGATTGAACCGTAAACAGAAATGGTATCTGGAGTTGGAGGTATGTGGTTCATGGCTGTTAAGATTAATTGATTTCGGGAAAGACTTTTCTTGAGAAACTTAAGTTGGATCTTCACTATATATTATAGTTTTATGTTTGGTGTTGATCTTTATGTGACATTTCATGTGTCATTTAAATCCATCCACAGTGAAACTCAAGATTTCTTTTTATTTGGGAATTATATACATCAGCATTTTCAGAAATATGCATCTTTCTACACCTGCAGGGAAACTGTGGAAAGAAAATCTGAGGCTTTGTCCAAAATACTGTGCAAGCAGTACATGTTGGAGTTTCTTGTTTTAGGTGCAAGTTTAAGATTTAGGATCAGCTTGATAATCAAATGTTTCTGAAGGCATTTAACAAATGTGGGGCAAAGTCGCATGGCTGAGAAATCGTATTGTCTTAATGAGGAGCACTATCTGTTGACATTTCTTGTTTTTTGGGATTTAAACTTCCACCAAATGCAAAGCAAACATAAGTTAGTCTGCTCCATCATTCTGTTATTTATTAGGTCAGCTGTCCTCATGTGGAACACACACAAAATGCTCATGTGGTGCACAATACAAAATATCTAATATATGACTAGTTAAAAGCACAGTCATGGTCACAATGCTTCAGACACCCACAGACTGTTTGCTCTGCCTGGTTTTCATTTAATTAATGAGATTTCTTGTGAGGCCAAACAGATGTGAATACCCTTTCACTGGTTTGCTGGATTCACCCCACACATGACAATAAATACTGAGAGTTTAATGGAGGATCTGCCTCACTTCTTAACTTTTATTTTAAAGTTCTTCTTTGTGGGATTCCAGTAAGTGCTATGATCTTGGGGTCATTTTGCTTAATGTTTATTCTGTCTTTGGTTAGCTCAAGTTATTGAGAGTCCACATAACTTGTCTGTCTAGAAACAGCATATGCCATGTGCAATAAGCATGGTAAGTGGTGCAGCCTGGCGCACCACAAGACTTGACAAGTCTCAGGTAGTGAACTGCTACCACATATTTGCAGTGTTATTGCTTCACAGAAATACTTTTAACCTACCTAACGTCCATAAATCATATATACAATGTCAAAACATGTCATTTATTGACTCCATAGGTTTCTAGCACTCAAACACTCAATTTTCTCTTGATGCCATGATTCCTCTCTCTTCCTTTAACAGCTCCCTCAACCTCAGCCTGCTCTACTTTCACAGGTAATTTTCAATGCAATTTTTGTTCAAACCACTTCATTCAGTGTTCATCTTTTGTGAAGCCCAAGCCTTCATTTCAGGGAAATCATGGCCTTCTAGGAATTACATTTTGTGTATATTTGGACAACTACACATCTATACAGAACAGCTGTTTACAGGATAAGGATGGTGGATACACACACATACAAGTTGTAACAGCTACCAATTTTGGTTTTATACCACAAAAATAAATTCACTGTTTTGGCAAAATGTCGCCCCCTAATGGGGAAAAAGATGACATGACATTGGAAATATTTCTAATAAACTATTTTGCATCCTTAAAAATGTTATTCTGAAGAACAAAAACAATATTCTATTTTAATGTATAATTAAGGATTTTAATCAGCTGTGTTCCATCATTGTAAACAAGTATATTATTTTTATTATATAAAAGTATAAACACAAACAAATTAGGTGTTGACTAATTTGTAGTTACCTGCAAACCAAGCTTTCAAATCACTCATTACAACTTTTTATTCACTCCAACCTGGTGTTTATTAATTATAATAAGCTTCTTCATCAGTGTTAATGGTTGCCCTACATGGCAATAAAATGGTCAATGAAACTGCAGTGTACACTTTTGTTTTTATAATAAATTTACAAATAAATATTAATGCTGTTTTTGTAGTTTTTTGTAGATTCATATTTGCAGACATGCTTGGATGGTTTATGCTAAATTTGGCATAGATGTCTGGTTAAATACTTGAGTAATATAAATGTGTACACTAGAGGGCAGTGTCCAAGCATGGTGTTTGAATTGTCCTAATTGACAGCGCTGCCTTTGAGCCAGTCAGAGTTGCTTGGCATGCAAAGGTTCATAGATTTTGCAAACTATGTTTGTGTTGTGACACATATATGTATGTGCATCTGCACAGAAGTATAAGTTATCCTTGTTGGGGCTCTTTTGATCTTGTCTGATGGTATGTCTTACCCCAAGATTTTTTTTACAATTCAGAAATGCAAAGATTTTCAATATCTACTAAAACAAACAAAAAAACAATTGGAGCACATTCTTTCCGTAATTATTTTCAGATAGGTTTCAGATAGATTATTTTCAGATAGATAGTATCTTACTGTGAGCTGCATCATGATCGGTATGGCTGTCTGTTTCATAACATCAATGTGATTTATCTTCTTCAGCCCCCCGTTGCTTTGCCTACAAGTCTGAGTTTGTCAAATCCACAACAGACAGCTCAAATCACGGTCTCCTACCCCACTCCCCGTTCCAGCCACCAGCAACAGACCCAGCCCCAGAAACAACGTGTCTTTACTGGGGTTGTCAACAAGCTACATGACACATTCGGCTTTGTGGATGAAGATGTTTTCTTCCAGCTGAGGTGAGAGCTGACCGTGCAGGGTTTTTGCAGATGATACAGAAATATAATTTCAGATTTAGCTCAAATGCTGATAAATAATACAGAGCTGAGAGAGATTTTTTGTTGTCTCTAGTGCGGTAAAGGGCAAAACACCACAAGTTGGTGACCGTGTTCTTGTGGAGGCTGTCTATAATCCCAATATGCCCTTCAAATGGAACGCGCAGCGCATTCAGACTTTACCTCAGTTACCCAACCAAACAGTGAGTAAACCTAACTTGATAAACTTCTTCACCACAAAAAGTCCTAAGTGGTCAAATTTTATCCTTTTTTTTAACTTCCAAAGCATGTTAATGCACTGCTGTTGATTACTGTGTTCTCAATCTTTGTGTAGCACCAGGCGCCCCAGCCCTTACCTCAGGTTTCCCCACAGCTGTCCAGCTTTTACTCTGATGCAGGAGTGCAGCGCTATTCTGACATACACTCTGCGGTGGACTCAAGACCAAATGTAACCGCTTTCTCTTCATTTTCATTGTCTAATGGCCCTGTTTTCTCACTGCACAAACAGGTGTTAGTCACAGTTCCTCGATTCTTTTCTTACTGCCCAAGATGAGTTCCTCCTAAAATGTTGCTGATTTTTTCTTTCTATTTTACAGCTCTTAGCTTGTGTCGGATGAAAGTTTAATCATTTGTTTTCTCACAGCTCATAGTCTCTTTGGCTAATCGGTGTTGTATATGAAATTATAGCTTGGGAAGATCTTAGGGTTTCCATTTCTTTCTTTAGTAGTATTTTTTCCCTTTTATTCAGATTTGCCGTATAGCATGATAGAGGGCAAGTGCATGATAAAACACCTTGTTTTACGGTTCACTGTTATTATTACTGTATAACTAACCACTATAAAGTCTTGTTTAACCTTTCAGGGATAGATTTTCACAGCCATGATTTCACAGTGAAGCAGTCTAGACATCTTTACTAGTTTGAGTAAATATAAAGGGTGAACAAGAATAGATTGTGAATTTTTCTTTTAAATTTCCTGAATTTCTTTCAACAGTGCTAACAAAAGTGCTAACATTTGGTGCTCTAACAGAATGTCTTTCTAGCTCATTTCCATTTAACTGTGGTCTTCTCATGGGGTTCATTGTGCTGTAACACCCTTGGCTTTTTTTTCTTGGCCAAATCTTTCTAAACAGGTCACTTGTACTGGAAAATAATTACCTTTTGATTTTAAATTTCTTACACATTTCTGTAAATTACATTTATATTGAGAATATTTGCTGCACGTAGGTAGCCAGCAGTACTGCAAACTGAATGGTCACAGAATAGTTGATGTTACCAGTAGAGAAGTAGAGTTAAATCTGATCAATGTCTGGTTTATATTTACTTGTTTCAGAGCCAGCCTCCTGGCCCCAACATGATCAAGCCAGGTCCCTCCATGCTTCAGTCTCTACCTCCACCAACTACTTTCAGCGTGCCAACGCAGGGTCCTCCTCCCTCCCTTCTTCAGGCCCAGCTTTCTGCAGCCTCTCTAGCCCCACTCCTTCAGAATCCCCCTCAGCCTCTCCTTCCTCAGCCACCCCCTAAAGGTAGGGCATTTTTTACCAGACCCCTAGAGGTTTGCACTGCTGACATGATGGAAAGTATTAAATATGTTACTTTGTCTCTCTTGTAGAATCTGTATTTTCAGGAGGGTTGCTGCAGCCACCAGTGCGGATGATGCCTCAACCGCAGCCTGTGAGACGCATGGATCCCTCCCCTCGTTTTCCCAACCGTAGTGACCGACCAGAGCTTATTTTGAGGAAAGATGACCGTAGGCGAGTAGCATTTCAGTATTGTTTGGTTTGGATTTTTTTATTAGCAATTGTTCTGTAGCAAAGTCTGTTAACCCTTTAACCATCTATTTGTGCAAAGTGACAAATTGATATATTTCACCTTTAAGAGTTTCTCAAGAAAAGCCTGCAGGTATATATCTTCCAGCTGGTTACTACTCTTGCAGTTAGCCACGGTCATATTACACATGTTTGGAGTGTTGCTATTTTTCAAGGTAACTCTGAAGACATGTTGCTATGAACATGTTAACATAGAGCAGCTTAATAAATTAGAGTTATTTTTTATTGAATTCAATGAATAAAAAGTGTTCCATTTTGAAAGGCCCATATCCTACATTCCTGTTGTAGTTTGTTTTTCCTTGTGGTTAGTTGTTTGCTACATGAAACTGTGGCATCATTGGAATTTCAGCTCAGATCAGAACTGTAGCACTTAATGCTTACATTGAAAGTCTGTGTAAAGCTCTCAGAGTTCCAAATATGGCTCTCAAGTTACAAGCAAGAGTTTGATATGTGTGGCTTCATGCAACATGCTAGCTGTCACCCTCCCAGTGCTGGTAGCATTGTGTGGTAAGAGATAATGAGTGGGAATTGGAAATTAAAATTTGGGAGATAAACAAAGCATGAGGGGATGTTGACTTTAACTGGGCCTTTTTTTTTTGCTGATTTTCATACAGTCGGGAAAGAGAGAGAGAACGACGAAGATCAAGGGAACGTTCTCCAACACGCAAGCGTTCAAGAGACCGGTCTCCTCGAAGAGATCGCTCTCCGAGGCGTCCGCGCAGAGTTGTACCGCGATATACGGTGCAGTTTTCAAAGTTCTCACTTGATGGGTAAGTCTGTGAAGTATATCAATGCAGATGTTTGTTTATAAACAAAAATAAATAACTTACAGAAAATTACACTATATGAACAAAAGTGTTGTGACACCTGCTTGGTCATTTCTTCTTCCAAAATTGAGGGTATTGTTGTTGGGTACCTGCTTTGTGGAGTAACTGTCTCTGTTGTACGGGAAAAGCTTTCTAATTTATTTTAGAGCTTTGCTGTGAGTGTTCTAGTGCTTTTATGACCAAAGTTCCATCAGTGAGGTCAGGATGTTGGATGGTCACCAATCCAACTCACCCTCAAGTCCCCAACTCATTTAAAAAATATTGGATGGAACACCATAATTCCTGAGAAAACTGTTCCACCACTCTGCAGCTCATTGAAGGGTGGCTTTATACTCCTCTAGCCCACATGTTAGGCATGTTAGGCATTAGGCATGATGCAAATAGGTTCATGTTAATCTACAACAGAGTTTTGTATTCAATTGTCAGTACTTCTCTAAATGAGCTAGACAGTCTGTGTGTATCTGTATCAGCAACGGGTGCATTTGAATTAGCTGAATGCTTTCAGTAAAAGGGGTGTCCACAAACATTTGAATGTATAGTGTATCTGACAGAAATCTCTCTTCTGAACTTTTGTATGTGCATGCCTACTCTACAGCTACAGCTGTGACATGATGGAGCTTCGGCGAAGGTATCAGAGCCTCTACATCCCGAGTGACTTCTTTGATGCTGTATTCACCTGGGTGGATGCTTTCCCCCTTTCACGACCTTTTACTTTTGGGAACTACTGTAACTTCCACATCATGCATAAAGAGGTGGACTCCTTAGTGAAGAACACAGCTGTACTGGATCCTCCTGATGCCAACCACACCTATAGTGCTAAGGTGTGATTACACATATTCAATCTGTGCTTTTTTTTATTATTATCTACTATTCGCACAAACATCCTAAATAAAGATTAACAAATAAATGTGGGGTTTTTTGTTGTTGTAGGTTATGCTGCTTGCCACCCCCAGTCTGGACGAACTGTATCACAAGTCTTGTGCCCTAGCTGATGACCCCCAGGAGCTGAGGGACTCCTTCCAGCACCCAGCCCGCCTCATTAAGGTACAGCTTGACTATACTCATTCCGCCTATACATGGAATTCACTATGCATTCTTCACCAAACTTGAAATATCTTATTGGATGGACAAACCGATATTCTCAGCAGCATTTTCTATTGATAAACAATCCCATGTTTTTTAAAATTAAGTTTGAAAAATACAAGTTTTAAGAAGAATACACCTTTTATTTTCCGCTCCATTTGATGTAAAATCATTTGTCCATCCTGTTTCTTGTTTTCTGCATTTGTATGTTTTCATACTTTTGGTGGCAGTTGACTGTGGTGTTTGATGAGATGTCCTATTCCAATAATGCTTACCTGTGTGGAATAAGCTTCTCTGATGTTGTCTCTCCCAGTGCCAACCACTCAGAATGTTTTTCCATCTCTCCTTCACATCTCTCCTTCATTAACAGTGCCTGTGCTATGTTTAGCTGCGAATGTGTTCTGATACATTGTTTCAGTGAGTGACCAGTTGTTTTGTGAACTCCTTTTATTCTCAGTTTCTGGTTGGAATGAGAGGCAAAGATGAGGCCATGGCCATTGGTGGCCACTGGTCTCCCTCCCTGGATGGAGCTGACCCAGAGAACGATGCGTCAGTCCTTATAAAGACAGCAATACGTTGTTGTAAGGCTCTGACAGGCATTGATCTGAGTTTATGTACCCAGTGGTAAGTACAACCCCATTCTAACACTCTTTCAACGCATCTCCTTTGTCCATGTGTGCTTTTGGCAGTACTAGACCTGAGCAGTACTAAAAAGCCCAAGCAAAAACATCAAACAGTCTGTGACCCACTGCATGGTTTTGACAAAGCTCACTATCCTGACATGTTGGAGGCTTATTTATGTTTGTTTAATTTAACTGTAATTCTGTAATTTTGTGTGTTTCTTTGCTCTGTTCTCTTTATTTTGCAATGTCATTTTTGCTAATGTGTGTAGTCCTGCCTCTTTATCTATGTGGTGAATGCATTTATTCTGTCGCTCGAAAGCAGAGCCGGAGGAGGAGTCGCCACCATTACTTTCTGTTTTATATGATCTTTGACCTGTGTTAAATATCTTACATATTTAACTTGCTTTCACCATGTCTTTTGAATCTGTCTCTCTCACACCATGGGGTATGTTAAGCTATCCTACACAAGCATCCAGTACAGAGTCACAGATGCTAGAGGGGAGGGACCTGACAGGAGGCAAGGGCAGGGAAGGGTCCCGATTGTCATTGTTTTGTTTTCTGTCTGTCGATTTCCCTGATACATGGCTGCCGTTCATCGTGAGAATCTACTGTGGAGATCTGCAGACTGTATTTTTATGTCTTATTCTGGGGTCATCTTACCGCAAAGGGGAGTCAGGGGGATTGGAGCTGTCTGTATGAATGTGTATTGGGAGTTAGGCCTTGTGTGATGTCTGACAGAATGTTTCTTTCCAATGCACTTCTTCCTTTGCGACAGGTATCGTTTTGCAGAGATTCGCTATCACCGCCCTGAGGAGACTCACAAAGGGCGCACAGTTCCCGCACATGTGGAGACAGTGGTTTTATTTCTCCCGGATGTTTGGCATTGTCTTCCTACCCGCTCAGAGTGGGAAGGGCTGTCCCGCGGACTCAAGGAGCAGCTGGCAGAAAAACTCTTGGCTGAACGGAAGGAGGCTGATGGAGAACAGGCACTGAACGCTAATCCTTCTCTTCTCATTTCCGCTTCTCACAGGCACAGGAATAGACAGACAAAACACTCAAAAACACACAAAAACAAACAAGTATCACAGGCATCATACAAGAGCCCCTTTTTTATTGTCCCTGTGTCTCGTCCCTTTTCCTTCACCCCATCCCCTCCTGCTTTCCTCTACCTGCTCTCCCAGAACCGCCCTCGCCCCACCACCCCATCCAGACTGCAGTCACATACAGCGGAACAGATTAGCTTGTACTTCAATGACACTGCTTCAACTGGTAAAACAGCTTCCAGCTTTGTTTAATCAATCATCCAATCTGATGAAGGAATTCATCATTTTAATTTCATGTGTAGTATCAAATTTTGCTCTAAGAGCAAATGTGATGTGCTTTAAATACCATAATTTGCCAATAGAACATGTATAATTTGGGATTTGTGAGAGTGGTGCTGGAATCTGGAGAGCCAGTTGTTGTAAAATGTGTGTTTTAGAATGTTTTCTTTTATGATTCATTTTACTTTTTAATTCAATATCTGCTGAACTCCAAAAAACTCCTAAAGTTCTGTCTCTTGTCTGTCCCTTTTATTGATTTTACACTATTCTCGGATTGGACTGTACCTAGACTTGTGGACTTGGTTTCTCCAGGGAGGTTGGTTGATCCAAGGACAGTCTTCTTTGACTAGCTGTTATAAAGGCGAGAAAAGGAGTAAAATCAAATTCCTAATGTAGTTATAGGCAACCCGTACACACAATGAGTTTGGAGACCATCTGAGTGCATCTGTCACATTTTACATTTCTTGGACCCACTGTCATTGATTACCTTTTTGTATTCCACAGAACTGGCATTGATTGGCTGATGGGTGGGGTTTGGATCGGTTATAAAAGCTAGAGAGCTTCCGTGTATCCTAGAAGTGGACTTTATTTTGCTTTGTTTTCATTTATTTATTTATTTTTTATTTTTTTTAACCAATTGAGACCTCAGTTGGAGGAGACAATGAGAGACAGTTGTGACCTTGCTTCTTGCACGGAACAACTTTTTGTTTCAGAAGCTCGGACAACACTGAATAGTTCCTAATTAACACCTTGTTGTTCTCTCTTTCCCCTTTCCCTGACCTGATGTAGGAGGAAGAGGAGAAAGATGATGACGATTCAAAAGAAGTCTCCACACCCACGCACTGGTCTAAGCTTGACCCAAAGTCCATGAAGGTAGGTCACCTCCAGTTACCAAGCTGAGTAGCCTGTTTTTTCCTTTGTATTTACTGAGAAGCTGCGTATGTGCTGTGTATGTAGGTGAATGACCTGCGAAAAGAGCTGGAGAGTCGATCTCTGAGCTCAAAAGGACTGAAATCTCAGCTGATTGCTCGGCTCACTAAGCAGTTAAAAGTGGAAGAGCAGGTAGAGGAATCCAAAGAACCAGAGAAGACAGAGTCTGCTGGTATAGAGGAGGAGGAACCATCCAGAGCAGAGGAAGACCGGGAGGTGAGAGAAGAGACAACCTATGAGAATAACTACGCCAGCAGAAAGGTGCCCACTTGCATTTCAAAACTAATGTTTTACACATGAATAACCTCTGTAAAGAACTCAGTTTGTGGGCATTATTTGAACAGACAACACATGCACAATTTTACACAACGTATTTATTGAATAATATGTTGAATTATCTGTAATATCATGTAATCTTGTGCTTCCACCTCAGGAGGAGGAACGTAAGCGGCAAGAAGAACTGGAGCGGCAGCGTAGGGAGAGGCGTTATGTCCTCCCAGATGAGCCAACCATCATCGTCCACCCAAACTGGGCAGCCAAAAATGGCAAGTTTGACTGTAGCATCATGTCTCTGAGTGTGCTCTTGGACTACAGGCTGGAGGACAATAAGGAACACTCATTTGAGGTCAGAAAAAATACATTTAAAAGGCTTACGTTCTGTACTGGTTTTAAACGGTAGCTAAAGCATTTGATTTTTTTTTCTTGTTTAGGTTTCACTGTTTGCTGAACTTTTCAATGAGATGCTTCAACGTGACTTTGGCTACCGGATATACAAAGCTCTTGCTGCTCTTCCAATCAAGGATGAGAGAAAAGAAAAGAAAGAGAAGGCAAAGAAAGAGGTAGAAAGGAGGGATGCAAAGAAGGACAGAGATGAGGAGAATGGCGAGCCTTCCACAAAGAGACAGAGGGAAGATGAGGATAAGAGGAGGGTGAGTGATTTATCCATTATTTAATCATCATTATTAACCGGAGTCTCTTTCTCTCCAAGTAGTCATTCATCTGTTTTATGTTGCATTATTTCTTTGCCATGCTGCTTTCCTGCTTTCACACCAAATGCTACTCTATTTATGGGGATCAATAAACTTCCATTCCTAATCAATAAAACACAACTGAGGGGAAAGGGGAAAAAATTATATATATGTATATATTCTTCCTTGTAATCTGTGTAACAGGATGATGAGAAGGAGAGGGTTCTGAAGAAAGAGGAGTCAAAAGATGAAGATGATAATGAAGACGAAAGCAGCAATAACAATGCTGATGAGTATGATCCGATGGAGGCTGAGGATGCAGACGACTATGATGATGATGGTAGTTTTCTGTCAGTTTTAGAGAGAAGGAATTCCTTGAGGAGAGGCTTAGTCAGCCTTTTTTGACTGCTAAACATTTTGTTCTGTATCTCAGATAAAGATGATGAAGACTCCAATGGAAGGGATAGGAGAGATGACCGCCGGGATGACAGAAAATCAAAAGATAGGTCCTCTAAAGATAAAGTGAGTGTATGGTTCATCTAGTACTTACCAAACATTTTAATTATTCCATGACAGTCAGGGTGATTAAAAGTGGGTGATTTTTTTTCCACACTGTGTCTGTAGGACGACAAAAAGAAGCAAATGGTGACATTTGATAAAGACCTTCTGATGGCTTTTGTGTACTTTGATCAAAGTCACTGTGGCTACCTACTGGAGAAGGACCTGGAGGAGATCATGTACACATTAGGCTTGCATCTCTCAAGAGCTCAGGTAATGTCGAAATACCTGAAAAGCACACAGTGACACACTTCCAAGTTAACCAATGTTTTCATAGTTGTCAATTCAGTTATATTTTATGTTATTTTACATGTTATTTTACATATTATTTTGAGTTACAGTTCAACTGCTTGTTGGTTTTTGGGTTACTGTTTTTACATTGTTGGAACTTATTGTCACATTCTGGAGCACGTAACTTGTTTGCCTTTGTTATCTGTAAATCTAATATATGAATGTTCTTTTTTTGTATCTTGTATTTGTAGATGAAGATCATTAACACCATTTATGAACTTAACAATTCATAAAGTTAACATTTTTTTGTTTTGCAGGTGAAGAAATTGTTGAATAAGCCAGTAGTGAGAGAGTCATGCTACTATCGTAAACTAACTGATAGACCCAAAGATGAGCCTAGCCCAGTAGGGACTCCTGACTCTCAAATTGAAAACCTCTTGGGTAAGTAGAAATTCTTCTTACTGCAACTGAGAAACAACTGTGTGAACGTAACACCTACAGCCTGTTTCACAAATAGCTTACTTGGTTCAATCTAATCTCACAAACTAGTTTAATCAGGTTGTGTTGCCATGGCAACTGACCAGGGCTGTTCCAGGGATTGGCTAAATTTGTGATTTATAGATCGTAATCAATTGGGGTCAGCCTTCAGGTTAAGGTTGACCTTCTTCAGTCCTCATTATTTTACAGTTTTTGAGACTTGGTGCAATTCCAGTGCACAAAATGATGAATGACATAGTCATCTTAGTCACTGAGTAACGATAGAAATGCAAATACATGCAAATGCAACAAAAATGGAGAACATTAAAGCTTTTTAAATGGGTGTTGCTGTTTTGCAGCACAGTAGACCAATAAGAGTCATTGGGCAAGACTTCTGTGACTACATTTGTCTACTTGTGTAACATAATAACATACTAAAGTTGCTCTGGGTATGTCATAAATGTAAATGTTGTAATTGCTTTAACTTAACTTACTCGATTAACATGAATCTGAAATATAGTGAAGAAGAATTACTTGTGTCTTCCGCAGGTAACCGACCTCTGCTGCCCAGTCAGAAAACAAAGCGAGAGTCAGAGGATAGCACAGAGTCAGGAAGTCTTATTGTTTATAACGGCGCTATGGTGGACGTGGGCAGCATGCTACAGAAGCTGGAGAAGAGTGAGAAATCCAGAGAGGAGATTGAACAGAAGCTCATGCAGCAGGACACTAAAATGGGTAAATGTTTATCCCCGTTTTTAATTTCTTTGCTATGTTAATAAATGCTGAACAGCTCTGATTATAGTCATAGTGCCTTTGCTATGATTCATCAAAACAAAGTCCCTAAACCACTGTTTGTTTTCCAGAGGATGATGCTAAGCTTATGTCAGAGGTGGAATCGGCTAACCGCAGTCTGATGAAGGAGCTGGAGCAGGTGAAGGGCATTCTGAGGGATACTGAGAAAACCCTCAAGGCCTCGGAACAGCAGAAGAGCAGCTATCAGCAGCAGCTGAATAGCACCCTCTCGAGCCTCAGCACAGTCATGAAGGAACTACAGAGTGTCTTACCTAATGTATGTACAACCTCTCACTCTCTGAATTCACATTAGATTTGTGAAATTCCGTTGTGTACTTTTGTAGTGATGATGATGTATATCTGCTGAGCGTGTTTTATCTGTTTGATTTAGGGCGATCACCCTGAAGATACTGAGCGGAAAACTCAAGCTAATGGATCAGATGACTGAACTGCCTTTTGCATCTGTCAGTCTTGTTCCCCTTCCAATATGTAAATAAGCACTAATTTTGTTTAATTTGGAGCAATTTTTTTGATAAATGTTTTTTTGTTGTTGCCATGTACAGAATTTTAAAGACAGAGGAGAACACTGTAATGTAATATTCCTCCTCGGAATTCTTTGACCGGAAAAATAATTTCACAATGCTTTTTTTTTTTTGCTTTTTTTTTCTTCTTTTTTTTTTCTCCCCTCTCCTGGAGTTCCACATAAATTATCTTCATTACAATAAAAAGCTCATAAAATGTATGTGATATTTAAGTCTTGTTTTATGATGTCATTGATCTCAAAGTACTACTCTAAATACATTTTCTTCCCAGTTGCCAGTAATTTGAATTTTGTGTTTTGTGCCCATTTTTCCTGTCAACATTTTACACAGTTTGTGAAGATGAGTGTGTGAGTAATTTCTCTGTTTAATTAGCAATAATGACATTGTGTAAAAAGTTTTTGTTTTCCTGTCAGGACCTGGGTAGAACTGCAGAATGAATGCAGAGCCAGGCTCAGGGTGATCTCTTATACTGACACAGCTGATCGGTAGTTGCATTCTTTGTTTAATATCCGTTAACACTCGCTGCTATCTTTCATTTTGCATCTTATCTAATGCATGAGTATTTGCTTAACCATGACTCTCTGAGTTTGTTCTGTGATCTTTGTTTTTTTCTCACGAGAGTGACATTGAGTGAATGAGGCCCTTTTTGGTCATTTCAAAGGGAGATTGCTATCATTTTTGATAGAACCACTCTCATTGATTTTGAGTCTGATCCTGTACACACTGCAGAAGAACCCAGAAACTGCTTTGGGGAATATTCCAGAGTAGAATTTCACAAGAATGTGTTTATATGGATTTTTTTTCCTGTTATTTTCCTCTGATTCTTTTTTTAGTCTGTTTGTTTGGTCCAGTAATCAGAGATTGATGCTGGCTAGTTGAGTGGTGTATGCTGAATGGAAAAGAGCCAAACTTAGTAACAATGAGCCCAAAGCAACCAAGTGCATATTATTTTTCTATTCCAGATGTACTATTATGGTTGTGTCGTGTAAAAATAAAAGTGGTTCATTTTAACATTTCATGGTGCATTTTTCTTTTTTCTGGCTCTTTGTTGTGGCTCAAGTGACTGGTTTTGGTGAATCTTAGCAGCAAACTGTGCCTTCTCCTCTAGATGGCAGCAGCAGCAGCATCTTAAATACTGTCTTGTTAGAAAAGATTTACATCTCACATTTACACACTAATTTACTGTAAATGTTTTTGCTGAAACCATTTCGCACTGAATACAAATACAGTTGTTTTCTGAATGTCTGAAGTCCCCTGGAGCTGTAGGTGATGTCATACTGAGGAAGCTTTTAACAATATGACTGCCTGTCTTTTTTTTCCACAGCAGACTGAACTTATTTTAGCTAAACAAGAACATTTACATTTTTTGTATATTTTTTGTTCTTGTTTTTGTGTTCAATTTGAATACTATGTTTTAAACAAATGTAGTGACCTTTCCTTTAGCAAAAAAAAGTCCATTTCCTTGGCCACATTATGTAAAGGCTTTGTGTGTCTGCTTCCTGCAGTGAATAGGAAACATATAATCTCCATGTCCTGTTTAGGAGTGTCCAGTGTGAGTGACAAAGGCTTTTCATTGCTACTCACAGCTGATTTGAAGCTTAATCCCACCATTCACACATTCCATTAGAAATCAGTTAACATGATCTGCAGTGATTAAGGCCTTTGTCTCCATTCTCATCCAACTTTCCTTACCTGTGAAACCTTCAGACTGCATGAGTATTAACTGGAGTGTTAACACTGGGCTCCAAAACCCAGTGTTGGGTGGCTGGAAAAGGAATTCATATTACTGCTGTAAATGGGCAAATAAACCTTCAGAGGTGAGCGAGGTTCTGGACATTTGGCCTTAAGCCCCGGGTGTTTAAAATCTCTTGCTCTGCCCCTGTTCCACTGGAAACTGCAATTTAACACGCATTTTCTTTAAGATGTGTCATGTAGTTGTGTTCCTTTATCTACACTACATGGCCTCAAAGATGAGGACATCCAAAAAAGTATTGAGTATTTGTAATTTGATATATAAACAGTAACTTTGAGTATTTGATTTGTGGTGGAAAATGCTCAGATGTGGTTTTACTAACTGTGTGTTTGGCCCAGAATAAAACGAGCTGTGAACACCCTGATGAGCTCAGCTCTGACTGACTGGTTTACATCACCACTGGAGTCCCAACAGAAGCTGCGTATCCTAGTATAACTTGTTTTCAGCAGTGTTTTTATTGTTGTTGTTTCTTTGGTCTGATCATGTTGTGTTGATTTCCTCAGGAGCTGCCCTTTACCAGGCATCACTTTCCTAAGAGATGCTCCTCCAAGTAGGTCTTCCTGCAGAGCAGCTTTCAGATTGGTCATGCTGGTTGTCTAGCTTGGTCAGGTTGATCATGCTTGAAGACCAACTAAACCAAGGGTTCTCCGTTTGTTCCACCTCACAGTGCACCTGGTTTATAACAATAAAGCATAACGGCCCTCAAAAAAACAAAAAGACTATGGATGCTGCTTCACCCTGAGGATAAGCCTACAGACCACTTGAGAATGCTTCACGGCCCACTGCTAGTCCTCAGCCCACAGGTAGAGAAACCCTGAGCTAAACCTTCCAACTTGGACAAAAACCCACCAAGTGGACCAGCTCGAGCTGAGCAGGCGGTTTTGTTTTCAGCAGGGCTTTTACCTTTCACCAGCTTTAGTTGTCAAAAAAGTGGTGTCAAGCCAATCATGAGGTTTGAGAATTGATTACAGCCATGATTTCCTGATTTTCAGTGTATAAGGTACTGATGTACTGAGCTCACATTATTTAACTAAACCGAAGTAAATACAGTTTTCCTTTCTAAGACACCTTTAATGGTGTTCGGTGAGAAGGTATAAGTCTTAGCTCATCCCAAAGGGGATGTCAGAAGAGGTTGAAATCAGGGCTGCGTGCAAACAAATCAAATGCTTTCATGACAAACTTTGCATTTTTTTTTACAGAAAAAGCTTAGGTCACATCATAGTCTTCCCACTATGGCACAAAGTTGGAAGCACGCAGCACTGCCACCTTCAGACATTTTTGTTTCAACCAAGCTTGCATCAAATAGGGATGGCTTTGGGTTCCTGAAGACAATTTTCATCTCTTTAGAGCAGGGCTGGGGAACTCCAGTCCTGGAGGGCCAGACTCCGTCTCATCTGTAATATTAAATATTAAAATTCCTTTGATTTGCAACTAAATAATGAGGCGTGGGCAACTCATTTAATTGTTCCACCAAAACCAATATGTGCTATCAATCAGAAGTGGTCCAGTAACCCATGCCACACTGACACTCCGCAGTCCAGCTGCAGCAGTGGAAGGGGGAGTGTTGTGAAATCGGAGTGTGTTCAGGTAACCACACTCTCTGCATGAGACAGAAGGCTTTTGTGCCTCCACCTCTCAGCCTCGCAGTCCCATAGAGCGCTTGCATATTAGAAAGCCACGGGACAATCAGCTCATTTAACACAAGCTTGTGTTTTTTCCCCTTTCTTTTCTTATTCTGGGTGGGGAGTTTGGATGCCTGTGTTGAGACAGTATTAGAGAAAAGATTAGGTTGCAACCCTGTAGTTGATGGTAGAGACAACTCTTTGAACTGAGAGGATAAGCAAGCGTTCAGATTTCCCCTGCAGGTTTCTTTAGTATTGTAAATAAAACACACTGCGAGCACCAATATAGGCCAGACATGCTGAACTTGATTGCACACTTGTTGCATATTGTTGTTGTCCAAAGAAAACCGTGCATCTCCATTTTTGTCCATTTTTAGTTCTCTCCATAATGTGAATCTGACCATTATTCTTCATATTGTACCAGAATTTCATGATGAATGAATCAATAGAAATGCTCCAAAATAACTTTAATTACTCTTATTTACATTCCCTTCCATTCAAAGTTAAGAGCATTTTTGTCGTCTCCTGTAAAGTTTGCTATTCAGAGATATATTATTTTCTTTGTATTGGGTCAATCTGATCAATGACCATGGACAATAATTTTTTTGCATTTCATTGTTGTATTCTACTGACATTGACCTCATTTGCAGTTGAGTCTAATATACATTACAGATGTGGCTTGAAAACCCTTACTATACTTCACTATTAGTGCACGCCAATTCACAAGTAAACAACGCTTTGCTCACACACACTCTGCCACCATCCGTGTTTTCTGTGGTAATTTGGGAGCTAAAACTCTCACTTTGAAGGTGCTGATGATCTCACCAAGCATTACGCTTCCCCTTTTGTTTCTCAGAGACTATTGTGGGATGCTACAGGGCTGTGCTCAGAAACACAGCACCTCTTCTTTGTCTCCAGCCAGACCTATTAACCCCTGACCTATGTGTTAGATCTGCCTGTCCCGGAGCCCCCCTCTCTCCTCCCCCTCTGTTCACACAGAAGTCATGCCCCACACTAGGCACACCCCCCCGCCTGCCACATTACTCCATAACAATGTTGTAATTATCACAACAAAGATGAGTCATCATCCCTGAAAAGCCTTGTCTGGCCTGTCAACACATCCTTTCAGAATGAGCCAAGAGTATCTGTTTATTTGTTATTGTGTTGTGTGTGTGTGTATGTGTGTTTGTCTGTGTGTGTGTGTGTGTGTGTGTGTGTGTGTGTGTGTGTGTGTGTGTGTGTGTGTGTGTGAAAAGAGTCATATAGTTTAATCTATGCTTGAAAGTTGTCAGAAGAACCTGCATTCTGTGAAATATATTTATATATTAATATTAATATATTAATATATCATATAAAACTAGAATTCCTGAATATAATTCAGCATTTCAGTCGTCAGTACAAATTGGAAGTCAGCATATTTTCTTTTTGTACATGTTGTGTTAAACATGGTTATATTTAGTATATGGATTTCATTCTAACATAGATTGGTAATTTTATTCATATACATTTAAAATAAGTGTTCACTAAGGATAAAATGGTTCTATATAGAAGCATGAACTCCCAAAGAACATTATGCATGAATATACAATATACAAAGCGTTCTTTGCTTTGTGAAAGGGATCATTAAATTAGTAGAGAATGCACTGTAGAGGGTTCTATATAGCACCAAAAAAAATTTTTTTATGATGGCTTGTAACAAAAGAAGAATCATTTTTGGTGCTAAATAGAAGCCTTTTGAAAAACGTTCTCTATAGAACTCTCTACAGCACATTCTCCATTAATCTGAAGAACCATTTAAACATGCAAAAGGTTCTTTGAGTGTTCATGGGCCTATAAAGAACCATTTTCTTTACTGAAGAACCTGTGAAGATGTAAGCATGTAAGTATTTGTGGAGCACAGTGATATAGGCTTTTTAACTGAAAACCAAAAAATGTTTTCAGTGTGAAAAAGTAATTATAATTTGGTGGACTGCTACTTAACGTTATGAGGCACGACTCCACTCACAGGTCTTTGTGATGTGATGAGTTTTCTGGTTGGTGGATTTACAGGGAGGCACTGTGATAGCTCACACAGAATCAGCATAGCAGACCAAAAAATAAGCATTGTTTGCATTTGCTCTCTAACAAGAATGCTGTTATTATATTTTGTAATTATTTCTGCCCAGACACGTCTTACCAGATGGTAATGCAACCCTATTGGCTAGCTGAAAGGCCTAATCTGTAATGCTGATGGCAAGGGGTAGCTTTAAGCCTAGCATACGTACTTGTGTGCTTCCAGTGCTTCCTGCTTTCCACCCTTTTCACTGTCCAGGACAATGCCATTAGGCAAAGCAATGCTATAAAGAGAGTTGGGGTGTTAATCTTAGTCCTATAAATTGTTTGGAAAACAGGGCTGGGATCAGTCTGCCGTGACTGATTTGCTTTTTTCGTTGTTGTTGGCTTTACATACTGAAAGTACATGTGACGTGGTAACATGAGCGGTAACCACTGCGGGGAAAAAAAGAACACAACAAGATCCAGTGCAGGAAAAGTCAAACAAACACAAAAACCACCCACTTATGTGATGTTTGATACTTTTAGGTCAGTGATACATGAGAGCAGTCATTGATGGGCGTCTTTAGCATTGCCTTTCTTATCACAGACTTGGGCCCCTACGGTGTGTAAAGGGTTCTTATGTGTGTCTCTGCATCTGCTCAGCAGCCTCGGGAACAAGCAAAGTGGTGTGGTTGTTGAGGAAATTATCCTGTTTCCTGACTCGGAGGCCAGGGAATACAGGGTTACAGTGTGAAAAACCTGTGCAGTTGTTTTTGCCTGGCCCCTGGGCATCCCCCACTGGGAGCACCGCACCCCTGTGCAGTCTGGGGCTGGCATTAAGGTAAAACTGGCCTGAAAACGTCTACATTCACCCATTCTCCTCCTAACCTGAAGTGCACTAGACCTGCAGTGGCAGATTTGAACATTTGATCCATATTAAACAAAGATTCATAAATGTTATTGAGCTTTAAAGTGATTAATCAGGTATTCATGTTCAAAACTTATGAGTGTGTTGATGCTTGACCTCACAACGATACACTACTTAGAAAATGATTCTTTAAAGAGCAAGAGAAAAACAATATGGTAGCTGGTATTTGTGTTATTTTGATAGTATACAAAAATATGGTATCTATCATTATTTATACAAAAATTATATTTGCATGCAAGTGAATGTCATATGATGTGACGAGACAATAGGGTGTACAGTGTAATGCCATGGTAGTGATGGTGGGCAAGGCCAGTAGTCAGCATGGTAACACTGTGTCAGTGTTGATAGAATAGACTTCAAATGCAGAATGAAGACCCATCTCTTTCAAGAGCATTGAACTCATTAAAGGTTTATAATTATACCCAATCTTGTTAGTCTCCTGACCTTTGTTGTCGACAGCATCTAAGTGTGAGGAATCGCTGGATTCTACCCTCTTCTAGCTATCTGAGGATATTTTCCGAGTGAACAGCAAAGCACTTTTGTAAGTTGCTCTGGATAAGGGCGTCTGCTAAATGCCGCAATTGTAAATGTAAATGTAAGAGAGCCATAGGCAGTGTGCTAATGCTGCACTAGCAATGGATGAGGTCTGTAGCTGGCATCCTAACACTGAGGGAATCATGTTGGACGAAGCCTGTATCCAGCATGCTAAAGTCGCCATAGAGATGTTGGACGAGACCTGTATTTGACATATTAACACTACACTAGTGATGTTGAACAAGGCCCATCGATGGCACGTTGGAATCCTGTGGTGTAAAGAAATGCAACACGAGTCAATGCATGTAGAAATTTCAGAAGCATTTCTTGATTGTACAGGAACATGACCAGTTGCTCATGCTATGTTATGACAATCATTGGCCATACCTACAGAAGCCAGGAAATAAGGCGGAGCTAAAAGGCTGTTTTTGTTGCCCCCTCCTGCTGCCAAAACAGATCTGACCTATCAATTCATACACTCCAGAAGACCTCTGAAGGCATCCTGTGGTATCTGGCACCAAGAGAGCCTTGAGTGCCCACTACTAACTGGATGTCTTGAGAAAGCCTTCTATTTTAAAATCACAAGCTTCCAGTGAGTAGCTGTATATTTTCTGTCTAATGGGAATTGCAGTTGTGTATGGAATTATAATTGTACACTGCCTTAAGGTGCTTGATGTGACTTATAATACTGAAAATTCCAGACATGCAATTTAGAGACGGGAAGCATTCTTGTTTGGAATAACTCTTCGGGCACATTTCCATGTATGCGCCAAGCAACAATGGGAACAAACACAGGAAGGCAGTTCTTTCCTTCCAGTCTCCAGGCTGCATCTGACAATTTGCATGTGACAGCTGTTCTGTTGAATTGGAGTAAAAGAGGTCATCTCAGTACCGAGTGCCTTACTATCCCTTTGCTGCTACAACATTGTGAATTTCCCCACTGCGGGACTAATAAAGGATTATCTTATCTTATAAAAAGCAAACGGCCCCACAGAATAAGCCAGAGGTGTACATTTGATTAGGAAAGCTTGAGGAAGTGCAACACGTGTGGATGTGGACATTCATGTTCCCACTGCCACCCAGCTTGTCCTCCAGCTCCTTGCCTGGCGTTATTACAGCTCGGCTGCTGGAACTCGGCTGGGTTGTTTGAATAAACCGTCTCCCTTACTTGGAGTGAGAAATACTATACACTGACCCAGTTCGCTCTCTCATTGATGTGCGAAGGGCTAAAACAGTGTAGGAAGTCCAGCAGAGGCATTTCCTGCATGGTTTGAGTCACCCTGGTGAAGGGTCACTGGAAGCAGCAGGGGATCCTTTAAAATGCCCGCATTCGTAATAACCACCAATACACATGGCGTTTGATGTTGCTCTTTCACAAGGCGCTCCGACTGCAGGTTTTTCTTTTTTCCACTCGCACAGTAAAGCCACTGCTGGCCTTGATGTGGCAGTGCAGTAACAGATGAGAAACTGCACATGCTCTAAAAGGCCTAAAGCAGGCCTGGGTCATTCTGTGTGTTGTTTTCATATATTCACTGAAGCACATGGAACTGAAGGAAAATACAACACTGGACTATTTCACACTTCTACCAAAGTACATGCCATATTCTGCACCTGTGTCCTTGTACATTTGCCCAGCACAAGTCTTAGTGGCCTTTCTTCTTCACTCTGCTTTCATGATTCTGCTTAAAGTGCAGTCATATACCCCTCTCACCTGGCTGCAAATAGCAGCATTGGGAGGGACTTGGTGGGATAAGCCTGTTGCTGACTATAGTGTGTGTAGTTGTGCAACAGCAAGTTAAATGAAGAATCTCATTTGCACCTTAAACCAGAAATAGTTCTCAGTATAAAGCATTCAAACATAAATCCCTAAATAGACAAATTTATAATACATACTGTCAGTCAGATCACATTGTAGTCTGTGTAGATACCTGTGTATGAATTTTTAGGACGCAATAAGGTTAGGATTTCACTGCATTCTCATTCTTTTACCAGCATTTACACGTATATATAACTTTCAATGTGAATTACAGAATAATTCATATTAGTTACTGAATGTATACTGTATTGCTATACTGTATTGATGCTGCTGCTGGAACCATAATTTCTCCGAGGGAACCCTCCCATCATTAAAGTTCTATCTAATCTAATCTAATCTAATCTAATCTAATCTAATCTAATCTAATCTAATCTAATCTAATGAATAATCACTCACTTATCTTAGCTAATTCACATTTTTTACTAAAAAAAAACATATTGTTAATGGATCATTCATATTTCTTATGCAATCATTAATATATTACTAAATATAAAATGTAAAATAACAAAAAAATATATTACTGAACAATTCACATTCATTACTGAATATTTCACATTAGTTAAAAGTGTGATTTTTTTCTAAATATAACCCATAACTACAACAACAACAACAACAACAACAACAATAATAATAATAATAATAATAATAAATATTATTATAATTATAATTATAATAATATCCACTTGCACCATTACTGTCCAAAAATCACATTGTCATTTTCCACCCTAGTTCATAATTTTTTAATAAAGCTATCTGTGAAAATGAATGATAACATCTTTTTACAGACAAGAAAAGACCAATTCTACTCACACAGCATTACACTCAGAACTACACTACTGTATCCCACACTAACCCATACATACTCTTAAAATATTTAACATTAAATTAAAGTCTTGCTTGTATTTCCAACTGCTGGTTGTAAGGTGGCATGGTGTAAAACTCTCAAAATATTTTTCAACAAAATGAGAATATGTGCCAGGTAGCAAAATCTGGAAAACGACCTTGCAAATGTAGATTAGAGCTGTCTGTAAAACATAACAAATACTGTGTGTGAATGAAATCCTTTTGGTGAGGAAGACAGACTTTCCATATGTCCATTTACTTTCAGTAACACATTGATTTTTTCTTCATGTCTAATGGCACTCTGGCTTGTTAGCAGCCATTTATACATCAGCACACACCATAAAGATTTAACAGGGAGTGGTGAACAGTGTCTTTGATCCAGTTTACAGCCCAGTAGTTACACATGCACTCATCATAAAACAGTAATGAGGGAGAGACATTTCATCCAGGAAGAGCAAGCACAATGTCAAAGCCCATGTGTTTATATGTATGTAATAAAGCAATTCAACTAGTTTACTTCTGAAAAGCTTCTTGAATTTGAAATTAAGTGTCTGAGATCCATTGCTTACTAAAAAGTCACTAGACCAGACTCAGATACTCGGAATGTTAATCCTGTTCAATTGGAACTAGAAGTGGATTATTGATAATTGGGCAGAATTAGTGAGAGTTTGTTTAAACACATGTTTACAGCTAAAGCCCACATGCTCATTAACCTTAGAGGCCAGACTTGGAGTGAGCTGAGTCTTACAGCGAAAGGGATTTTCAGTGAAGAGTGTCTGCAGAACAGGCTTAATTTGTGGCTTTGAAATCATCCCCTGGGGTAATTATGTCCATGTGAAACAGTCAGGGTGAATAGTCACGATGTTCACACGTTATGCATCTTTACAAAGTACTTAGGAAAGCTGTGATTAAAGGAGAGTAAAGATACACTTTCATCAGCCCGGTGACTCCATTCTAATCTGCAAACCAACCCAAATTAAATCCATCATTTCCAGCAACTAAACTTAGTGTGACAAGAAAGCATGCCAAACAACTTGTTCTGACTGATGAAAGGGGATTAAATGTATAGTTATATATGTATAGTTCTACAGTTACACCTTGAATAATCATCTAAATTGTATTACATACAGTGTTAAACTTTCATTCACTTTGCTTTAACTACTTTAGTGAACATTTAACTGCTTTGATAAAAAGCATTAGCCTCATATCTCATATCATATCTCAGGATCAGAGTAACCTTCAGACGTGATACATGTATACCAAACTGCAAGACTGGTGGTCTCATCATTGTGCAGTGAATTATCAGTGAGTAATTCAGCTCCCAATACAGCTAGAATTCACTAATTTCCAAATGAATTAAATCTCATTTTCAATGCCAAAGGTTTACTGCTCTGTCCACCTGTTCATGCCCAATCTGCATAGAGACTGTGACGGATCAGTGTGTTTTTTTGGACTTCTGTCATATATATCTCAAGAAATTATTATTTTAAAATCCTTGTCAATCTAATATTTACAAATAACTCATCAAATAACAAATTGAAATTATTGCATTTTCAGGGCAAAAACAGTCAAATTTTCCATGTATTTCAAACTACAAAAACAATCCACACAAATATGAATAGAAAAACCACACTTTGATCAGCTTTGAAAACGTTTTCAAATTTGTGCTCATAGAGACGCAAGCAGAATATAGACTGTAAATACAGTCCAAGGAACATTAACATTCATGTTTTAAAATACATAAAAGGTCAGCTGATAAGCAAAACATGGAACACCTATACCTATAACAATACATGTAAAATATTACACTGGTGCATAGAAGAGTTTTATGCATGAAGCTTTTGATCAAAGTATCAAAAAAAGCTGAAGTTCTCAAACCCAAAGACGTGGAGTTTGACTTTGTTTAGAGCTGGTCCTCTAAACTATTTTAAACAAACCAGTACAGTTTAACAACCACTGGTTTATACTTGGAAATTTAGATTACCAGGAGATCTTCAATACACAAAATACAATATTAAATGCCTTTGCATGCTAAGTGCATTATTTTAGAATAGAAGTGGAAACAGCTTGTCACCTCTACCTCCCAAAACATGATCTATAGTGGGAACATGTATACATTATATATACTGAGTAAAGGTAATATCCTGTTCTACTGCTGGCTCCTCGTGATCAATCACCACAGTTCCCTTTTGGGGGTCTCTTAGATCATTTTGCTAGAGCAGAGCTTTGATTTCGGAGAGCTGATATATGAGGTGGCTCTCATCAGTCACAGCCTGTAAAACATGAGTCAAACCCTGCTCTGATTTCTGCGATGGAGTGGGCAAAAATGGGCAGCAGAGATCAAGGCTTAATTGGAAACAAAATGAACTCTCTGAAACAGTGTTTTGTGTGTTACATTGTATGGAATTGCTCATTTCAGCTTCTGCTTCATAGTCTTTAGAATGCTTGTGGTCATTGTCCAAATTTCTAAGAATTAGCTTTGTTAAATCTGAACTTTAACAGAAGTCAATTATAAACTAAATCAGCGATGGACGGGTAAATGAATAGAATGTAAACATGTATAGAAAATGAACAGAAAATAGAACATAATAATTGAGAATATGCTCCAAAAATGACCTGGAACACAATACTTTTGAATTGTCTTCCATTTATTTTCCATTTCTCCTGTAAAGCTGTTATTTTGGATATACAATGTATGTACAACAATACAGAGCTCTATAATCTGTCTTAAAACTGCCCAAGTAGCACATACATAAAATAAAATACAATTACAAAACAAACAAATAAGATCATGTTATGAATATTAATGATAATAACATGAATAATCATATTTGAAAAACTAGCTGCACCTGCACGACGGACGCGGACCCTCGACGTCATGACGGCGGTGCGTTCTTATTGGTTGGTGCGGGGTAGTCAAGGCCGGGGCCCCGCCCAGGTCGCCGCCCTTAGGCCGCCGTCATCAGCAGTGGTTGCCTTGGGAGCAAGACGAGCAGACGGAGCGCAGCGCAGACGGGCAGACGGGCGGGCAGGCAGGCGCGCGGCGGGGCTGAGCTGAGATGAGAGCCGCTGATAGCGGGGCACGGAGCGGGAAACGCTGCTAGGGGAGAGTGGAGGAGTCATGTCTCAGCCGCGGTTGGTGCAGCTGTCAGCGGCATCGCTGGCGGTGGTGTTGTGGAGGCAGGAGGAGGAGGAGCGGGAGGAGCAGGAGGACAGCGCGGCGGCGGCTGCGGCTGCGGCTGCGACCTGTGTGAGCGGGCAGGACGTGTTCATGGATTTTAAGGCGCAGAATCTGCGCAGCTTCTGGAATAGGAGGCTGGTGAAGGCAGTGGCTGAAGTGTACTTCCAGGGCTGGATGGAGAACTCCGTGCTGCTGGTTCGAGGCAGTGGGAGCAGTCTGGAGGTGCTGAGGGAGGCGTGGATGCGCAGGGCGCTGAGGTCTCCGAAGGGCTTCACTATCAAGGCCGTGGGTAGGTCATTCCAGCATCTCCTTTCAGACACGGGGTGTGGAGCAGAGCTGGATGCTGAGGAGCTGGATGGGCTGTGGTTGGAGTCTGCAGGGAAGGAAGCTGGAGGGTTGGTTCACATTGCACTTTCACTAGGTGTCATTAACCTGTGAAAGCCCTCAGTAGGTCAGTGGGGCTTCAGCTCTTCCTGGAGCTCAGTGGAGCTAACATCATGATCAGAAGTGTAAACTGTGCTTGAGAGTAGGCCGGGCTCCGGCACACACTGCTGAGTTCCCAGCTCCAATGCTCCCATCAACCTGGAGAATGGGTGAGATTGTAAACTGTGCAGGAATCCACAGCCCAGTTTTAGAGCAATTGGAGGATGAAAGAGGGTTGATCAACCTTTCATAAGCCTTTAAAAGAAATAAAAGGCAAACGTAAGGTGTAAATGGTGGGCCGTGGGGTGCATGAAGGTTGAGAGCCTCTGCCTTAAACTGCTCCACAAACAAACCAGCTCACATCTCATCTCAGACCTATCTGACCAACAGTGGTGATCGTAGTGTACTTGGTGGCCTTATTCGCTTCTCATGGCATCTGCCTTGTATGTGCTTTGAATACACTTTGTACACATCCTGTGAGCAATGCTCCTCGTGGGTTCTTTTGTCTGCAGGCTCTTAGAGTGCAGCCTGTTTTTCTCAGAGCTTTTTAGACTATTTTCCAAAAGGGTTGTGTCTCAGCTAGTTTGTAGCCTCAGTGAAATTGTATTATTGAAATGTGGCCCCATGAACCCAACCTGACCAGCAGTTCTCAGAGATATCTCAACAGGCTTGAAGCGTAACAGTGCGTGCAGCATTTCTGTATTATTTCCAGATGACAGGAAATATAATTTCAGGGGAGAACGGCCTTTAACCCCACACACACACACACACACACACACACACACACACACACACACACACACACACGCACATGCAGATATAGATACACACAGCCTGCAGTATGAGCTCACCTCATGTAAATCATCCTCTGAAAGTCAACACGTGAAGAAGAAGGCAGGTTTTGCACTGTGGATCCGTGGCCCAGGCCTTTATTGTATTAAGGCAACTGTTCACGTTGCTGTTTTGGTTGCACATATGTTGAGGTGGCAGGTCTGTGACTCCCTTGCACATGATTCCTGCTGCTGGGTGGCTGTCACCGCTGTGTGAGATCAGCCATTTGCTCCTGCTGTCAGGGCCATGCAAGGTGGAGGTCAGTGTGTGTGTGTGTGTGTGTGTGTGGGGGGGATCAAGATGTGGAGGAATTTGAGGGGCGAGACCACACAGTGTGATGGATGTGTCAGTGGGAGACTTCAGCTAATTTAGCGAGGGCTGGGGTCTCATGGAGTGCTTAGGCAGATCCACACACACAGACACACACGCACACACACATTACAAGCACTTTCTACCAACTTCAGCTCAGATAGAAAGCTATTGTCGGGCTGGGATGTGTGCTCAGCCCTATTGTCACCATAATTTACTATCTATTTTCCACAGCCGCTGTGCAGAGTTATCTCCTGCCCAGTAGCTGTCCACAAGGCCACTTTATAGCCCTTGGTCATGGACACTGATGCACACTAGAGGACTGCAATTGCTTTGTTGCTCCCTGAGACCAGACATTTTTGGTGAAAATGTCAATGATACAAACACTTTTGGTCTCAATTTATTATGAAGTGATATATAATGTAAAAAAAAATACAATGCGAAAAAATTAGGACACCCCATGAAATCCCTCTGCCATAATTTTTACCATGTGTAAACATATCACTGGCCTAGCAACCTAGCTAAATGAGCAAATGTCATCAGCTCCATTCATTCCACTGTGTTGCTTAGCAACGAGAATCACAGTTGCATTTGGGTCCATATTGAGCTCATATTGTGTGTACGATGTTTACTGTAAATTACCAGTGAATTGAGGGAAATCCTGTTCTAATTCCACTTTATGATTCAGACACAGAGGAAACGGGCTGACATTCTCATTAGTGCTCTAAAACATAAATAAGGATTCATTACCCCCTCCATAGTGTGCATGTGTGAGCGTGAATGGGGCCAGAGGGGAGCAGAATAGGAGGAGTTGAGAGCAGGGGTCAGAGCAGAGAGAGGGAGTAGAGGTTTCTGCAAGACTAAGACAGAATGTTATTTAAAAACTTTAGAACTTGATATAAACAAGAATATAGATATAAATATTGATATTTTGCAATATATTTTTAAATACTTTTTGGCTGAGAGGTACATACAGTCCCCAGATAAGTATTACTGTATTCCGATTAACAGCTGTCATGATCAGCATTATATATACCGTATTTTCCAGACTATAAGCTGCTACTTTTTTCCATGCTTTAAACCATGCAGCTTATAATGAGGTACAGATTTTTCTTCTTATATATGTTATTTTACAGGGTTTTTTTTTTTTTAACTTTGCAGGTGCGGCTTATAGTCCGGAAAATACGGTAAATCTGCTGGTTCTGGATAGAGCATAAAAGGTTTTTTTTTTAATTTTAGACATTGTGCTGGTTCTATTTACCAAGACATCTCTAAGATTCTCTCCCACAAATCACTTCACACCAAACATCTCAGTAATTAAGCTGAAATTAAACAAAGCAAATTTCCCATCAGCAAACTAATGTAACTCAGATATCCTCTGTTGTTTGGGTAGGATTGGGTTTAAGATTGAGGTTGGGTTTAGGGTTAATAGTGGAGTTATTGTGATTTATAACTTTAATGAATGTTAATAGATATTTAGCTAAGTGTAAGATAAAGACACAGTATGCATCTAAAGAACATTTTTAAGTGTTACGTGTTATTATCACAGTATGAAGTGGGAGTGTGCAACTAAGCATTTTATTGCAATATTATTACTGATATCTGATCTGTTGGGCCTGTTGTTTTTTCTAAAATGAATACATCATCGTAAACAATCTGTAAAAGCTTTTTCTTGGCCTCTATTTAGTCAGCAGGATCTAGTTAGGGCTGGCCTGTGATTACCCATCAGCACATGTGATGATGAATTAGTCAACCTCCCCTCATTCTGTGGTCCTGATTATCAGTGTACATTAAGTGAAAAGATGGATTGTTCTCTGGGGCCGCCGCTGTCTGACTTGGCGGGTGAGAACGACGAGACCCTGTTATTTTTTCAGTGGAGAAAGCCTGGTGGCCATGATCCTCAAATTGACCTTTTTAAGGTCTGGGGGCTTGTCTCTCACATCCCTTCATGAATTATTTAATTTACCCACTCAGTATAATCCATCTTTATTTACTTAAATATAGTTGCTAATGGACAGAGACTTGAATCTGGGTTTACAGTTGGAATAGGACTCATGGGATCTCTCGATTGAGACTGTTGTGTGAATGGTGTGTGTTTCTGAAATACGTAAAAGGCTAATTAGACACACTCAGATGGATGTCTCTGTTTCTCAGGACAGTGTCACTGAACTGAAGGGAATTTATTTAAACAGCTAAGATTTAGTTTTAAACTGGTCAACTTCCAGTCTATTTTTTTAACTGTATGTATAGTGACATGCTGCATATTGCAGAGATGTGTTTTGACAGGCTTCAATACTCCAGTGGAACATAGTCCTGTCATGGTCATCTCTGTGCTGTTTGCTTGCCTAGTGAAATTTGAAGCTGTCCTTACAATGGTTGACTGGGTTTTCTGCATTATTGAGTGGCTCCAGATCGAGCTCAGCACAGCCAAAGGGATCTAAAGGGTAACACATTCACGCAAAGCAACATTGGCTTGTAATGAGGTGTCCAGTACTGTAAAGCACTGTTAATCTATTGTTTTTTACCCCTTCAGGAACCGCAAGGAGCCATATCTGTGTTCCCACATTGACTCTCCTTAACTGAACTTCTGTTCATTGCAGTTACCAAATTTGATGAACCGTGGCAGCCTTAGTTATAAGGTTACTATTCAGTATTCAGTATTATTGTTTCTATAATCTTTCATAACACTCTGATACAAAAGATGATTATTGAACTTGAATAAATAATTTAAAATATTGCATTTGGTCTTTTGGCAGAAACAAACATTTTGAGAAACTATTGTAAATGCATTCCTGTTATTCATAAAGAAAGGGGGAATAAATTATTATAATTATAATTTATTGCATTTCATCCTTCAAAAATCCACTAGCCTGTCGGTAGTCCTGAAGTGTCATTGAACACATTTATAACCCAAGAATAGTCTCACCAACATGCTTTGAAGTTCCTGAAGGTACTATATAATAAGCCGTAGTGTGTAATTTGTCTGGGATATTTAGGGGTTCATTATTACTTATTAATATAGTATTAGTCATCGTTATTAATTAGGTATTACACAATATAACTGTGTAATTATATATTGCTCATTACTTCTGGAATTGGAGTTTACACTGCTTTTGTTGGAGTAACTGTCTCTACTACGCAGAGAATCCTTTCTACTAGATTTTGGAGCACTGCTGTGAGGATTTGATTGCATTCAATCACAAAAGTCTAATCTGGATGCTGGATGAGTAACAGCTCACCTCATCTCCTATTCTCCAGCTCATTCCAAACATATTGGATAAAGCACCATCATTCCAGGGAACACGGTTGCACTGATTCAACTTGATGCCATGGAGCTTTATACCCCTCTACACACAACTGGCATTAGTCATAATATCCATAGGTTTATGTTTATGCCCCAGAAAGTCCTTTTTATTGGCCATGCTTTTGAATTGGGACTGTTATTTGTGTCAGCAATGGGTAATACTTAAAATAGCTGAATTCATTCATTAGAATAGAGTAGAACTTTATTCATAGAACTTTATTTATTAAAGGAAATTAAAGTAAAAAGGGTTAAGGAGCTAAATATGTTATGTTGGTTCCAGAAAATATTTGTACAATTACTGCTGCTGAGCTTTTAGGCACAACATAAACAAAGAACTTTCTTTTAGAGACCCTCACTGTGGCATCTTGTAGTAATTGTGGTGTGACAGTGGCATTGGGAGATTTGTGTGTTGAGTGTGGTTGTCCAGGAGTCAGATTTCTTGGGCCCATATGACTGTTTTGTAAATGTCTTACACATGACTGGAGGGCTATTCACTGGCTTAGGCCATGTACGCTAGATCTGTGTATATTGGCCATGACCAGCCTCCATGCTGGACTGCTGGTCTTGTGGGAAGCACCCTGTGGTGCTCCTGTATTGGAAAGTTGCCCTCTCAGTTAAATGGGCACCAAAGGTCATTGCCCTTCGCCCTTGTGGTCTTCAGCAGATAAACACAGAGGTTCCAGGTGTACAGAGGAGGCCCAGTTCAGCCAACATACACTTGTAAAAGAACACAACCATCTTCCCCTAATTAAAGCAGAACTTGCTTTTCTTGCTGACATTACTTAATGAGGGCTGATTTGAACATGTTTATGCACTTAACCTGTTCATTGAACACTGATAACTGCTATCACTATCTGAGAGTGTATGAAGATATCTATATTCATCTGTAGCATCTCTACAGCCTTAAAAATAAAGGTACTACAAAGGGGTCTTTGAGCAATGCAAAATGGGTCCATAATGAATGTTTTTAATGATATGTGTGTGTGTGTGTGTGTGTGTGTGTGTGTGTGTGTGAAGAACTTTAAAGTTTAAAGAAGTGGATGTAAAGGTGCTTTACCAGTTCAAAGGTTGTTCACACACAAATCTCTTTTAGAGAAATGGTTGGCATCTTTGGCATATTTAAAAAAACCTTTATAGAGTGTAGAAGCTGTAAAAGTGGAAAGATAATTTTGAAAGACATCACAAAACAACTAGAAAGTTGTTTGGATGTTCAGGAACAAGGGTTCTCTGGTGTTGCCAGACAGAAAATGCTGGATCTGGTTTCTTAGAAGGCAACCACTGGAATGTTTTCTTGTGGTAACCAAACACCAAACCAAAGTCTACCACAAGCAGCTGTGTGTACCTCCCTAACTTCACCCTTTTTTTTTCCGGTGAAACCTTGTATCCTTTACCCAGTAGTGTAGTTCAACAGCCTTGTCAGCAACCAGATGAATGAGTTTGAGGTGTTAGTTGTGACCTATGCCAAATTTAAAATGAAACCCAAATATTTAAAATAAAGCCCAAATATCTTCACAACATGAGAATTTTGAGCTTTGAGCACAGGGATGAATGGATGTCCAGCCTGGTCCCGAGGAATTCCTACATATGTGAATAAAATGCTTTTAGAAATTGTACAGTGTGTACTTAATATAGGTTGATCCTCATGCACATATGCATGATTTTCTAACACAAACCAGAGACACAAAAATGCAATGATTTCAAGAGAACATATTACAAAACTCAAAACTCTTATTATAGCCCTAACTTTAACCTTAACTGTAATTAACCATATCCAACCTTAAGCATCACCCTAAATTTAACCTAACCCGTCCTAAAATGCAAAATTCTTACTGATTTTCAGGAGTTGTTATCCATTAATTCCTTTTTAAGAAACTCCATATCTAAGAAAAGTGGCACACTGTGCCGACACTATGTTCTAGATTGTTCTTTGTGTACATTCTAGGCTGGTTTGTATGCATTTGGCAAAGCCATTGGGGGAGCTTGTCATGAAGTGTAACATATGTACAAAGTAAGTTTGTGCAAATTGTACAGATGTTAGTACATATATATATATATATATATATATATATATATATATATATATATATATATATATATATATACACACACACACAATTTTTGGAGCCCTTGTTGGGATGCCTGTATGAATGGCCTGATACTGAACGTTTTTGGATGTCTTTGTTCATTGCACAAGTTTTTGTGCCAGAGAGAATAAGCGTTTATGTGAGTTGTTCCGTGCAGGATGTAGCTTGGCCTCCTTTTATTATAGACCTGATATGAGAGGCCACCTAACCCTGGAACCTGACCTCTGTTTGAAAGCATGCTGGACATCATTTGCTGCATCCTTTTCCCATTAGACAGGAAACCCATTTTTTTAGTGATCCTAGTCAACACATTTACAGCCCACAAGCAACCCAAGACCCAGGCCGATAAAAACAAATGCCTTAGCCTGCTTCCTTACAGCTCTGTCCACTCTTGGTGAATCTCTGTTTCCATTCCACTTCTCACGTGGGAGGAAATATCATCAGGCACTGATGTAAATGTACACTGCAGTGGAGGTGAAGTTCTGACCTCCTAAAGGTATCACTGCCTGGGTTCCATGCTCTTGCTTGATTGAAATCAAGACATATTGTACTTTTAACTCTAAAGCTGTTTGGGATTTGGAGTGTTATTAAGCTTATGCCATGGCAAAGACCTCTCAGTGTAAGGATCACAAAACCTGAATCTTATGTAGTTCAGTCTTACACAGAGGAAATGGCTCTCATCTGGTGTGAATTAGTGTCATGGATCTTGATTAGTGGTGTGTGAGTGCAGTAAATGTTGGCTCCTCCAGCTTCTGGAGGTGAGACCAGCCTGAAACACCTGGAATGTCTAAACATCTCAAGGAGCAAGTCTTGTGAAATGGAACCCCCTGCATTTCTCCAAGCCTATGTCAAACAGGCAATTATAGTGGACTGTGACCATCAGGGTGGGTAGACATGGAGGCAAAATATTGGTTATGTGATACTGAATGTGGGAATTTGAGTCTTGTTCTTGTGAAATAACTTAAAAGAGAGTCTTTTGTTCAAAGTAAAGCTGTTTTGTTTAGCCAGCTGTTGAACTGGTGAAATGGAGAACGCATTCTCATCTGAAAAAGTAGTGTTTGATAAGGATGTCAGTTTAATTTAAGGTAGTGAATTTCCTCAACTGAATTTTTCAGGCAGTGCATTTTGGCATGTTGTACAAGCTTACAGATGTCCATGGCCTCCTTTTGTGTAACCTGATACCAGATGTCATGAGGCAAAGGTTAGACTCTTTCCTGCTTTGAGCTACTGACAGCAGCAGGCATGTTGTTGACAATTTGTTCATTTTCTTTTTTCAGGACAAATGTAAACATTTTCTCTGTGTTCCCTAGAGACACATGATTGGAATTAAATCAGTCATTGCCCCGAACAAGCAGCTGGCAGTTGGTTCTTTCTTGGCACATTTTTATTGTCATTTCTGTCAGTGTAGATCATTATTTGATGTCAGATTGTTTAAGCCCATTAAGGAGCTTATATTATTTATATTGAAACATTGCTTAATACAATGTAATTGAAATTGTTGTGTATTTTATATGTTGGTTTAACATACGTATTGTGATGCAGAGGTTAAGATTCATAATATTCTGACATATTGAGATACTGTAAATCAAATTTAGGACAACTGTCATAGTATTAAAAAACAAATAGTCATAAAATCATAAAAATACGCCATGTATGATATCAGACAAATAGAAACGTTTATGTTTTTTCCAGCCAAAACCATGTGATCAGAACTCCATGAACAACTTTGCTATCATGTAATCACAGTTTAAACTAAACCCAACAATAGCCACTGCCTGCCACCAATCATGTAACCAGACATGTAAACTTTCCATTAGAAATCTATACAAAATGACAGTCAATAAATTATTGCAAAAAATAATATCACAATACTTCAAAATATTGATATTTTCTTACACCCCAATGGTTTGTAAAATTTAAGGAAACATTAGTTTTGTATTATATTGAGTTACAGTACAAAATATAATTTGAAGTGTACTTCGTATCACTTCTAGATATTCGTTTATTTTCATTATTCATTCATTTCTGTTATTGTTGTTTTTTAAATTATACTGAATTTACTGTTTGTGATAAACAAGGGAGAGTACAAGAAAGCACAACGGGCCAGAGGCCAATAAAAATGGCCTTATATCTAGTAAATAGACTCATATCTAGTAAATAGACATTTTTTTGATGAACACTGTCCCTGTCAAAAAAACTCTTATTTTTTGACTAGATATTAAATGACATAACTTGACATAACTTTCAGCATAACTTGGTAGATATTCTGTTAGTCCTGTATTCTACAGCTGTGATTGGAGGTATGTAGGGTCATGTTTAGTGAAAGGTGAAGTATGACCTTTTTGGTTTAACGTGAATGTGTCTTATATATATATTTTTTCAGATATTCCAGTTTTTTCTCAGAAAGCAGTGGAGCAGAATATTTTACACTGATGTATAGTGGAGTGAAAGTAAAAAAACAATTACTGCTGACCACTGGTGTTTTAAATGTAGTGTTCAGCATATCACTCATTGTTCCTGAAGCTGAGATTCGCAGTGCTTTGCTCATTTTTCCATGTGGGAAGATGACTATAAACTAGCAGACAAAATATTGGTCTGTACATCACCCATCATCTGAGCCTTCCTTTTACTTTCCTGCACACTGGCGCCTGGCATTGTATTTCATTTATGTTTTTAGAGAGAGGGATCAGGCTGGTTTGAGTGTTGAAACTCAGAAGAAGAGTTAAGCAATCACTTAGAGAAAAGTTGTTTTCCTTTTTATTGCAAAAAAATGAAGAAATAATTACATTGGTGTCTTATCAGTTGGACTGTGTTTCCTCTTATTCAGTAGAAAAGTCATAAACATAATCAGTTCCAGTTGATCTGAAATAGAGTGAAGTTACGAGACATGTTCAATCAGTGGACAAAACACAACTGTAATGAAAAGCTGGGAACTAATTACTGTTGTCTGGTTGACTGCACGAAAGACAAGTTTTGCTTGCCATGTACAAGTGAGTTTACTTCACTTCCAGTATTAGACAGTGAAGTGACGTAATTATCAACACACAGGAGCAACCGGTTCATTCACTTACGTGTTACGTAAAGTGTTTAAAGCTAAATTGTTTACATTAAGGGTTTTTCTATTAGTAGCATCTGTATTAGTAAGCTTCGGAGCATGCTGGACGTGTGAGCTGTGCTGAAAGAGTCTTTCAGTTTGTTTTTAGGTCCACTTTACCCCCCTCTCTTAACACCATGGCAGCCAGAACAGCACTGCCTCATAAAAGCTGCTGCTTTTGTTGGAACCCAGAATCTTGTCGTGACATTACAAAAACACCAACCACAACATACAAGTCCAGATATGGACAAGCAGATTACAGCATATGATTATTTCCAGACTAGCAAACATATAACATCAGTATACACTATAAGAACAAAAGCACTGGCTAAGGGTATCAAGGGTATTAAAAAGAGTTGATGCTGCTTTTATTGGACTGACGGTCTCTACTCTCCAGGGAAGACTTTCTACTACATTTTGAAGCATTGCTGTGAGGATTTGAGGATTTGATTGCATTCATTGCCAGCAGCATTAGTGAGAGGTCAGAATGTTGGATATCACCACCCTGCGTCATTCTGGAAGTACAGGATCAAACACCATCTTTCCAGAATTCCAAAGAACACACATAGTTCCACTGCTCTAAAGCTCAATGCTTGGGGGCTTTATACCCCCAGGCAATTAGGCACAGTGCCAATAGGTTTATGTTTATCTCATCCAGACTCCTATTTTAGTGATAAAACATCTCTACAGGGACTAGACAAGCATGTGTGTGTGCTGTGTCAGCCTGATGGTGAACTCACGAACATTGATGTTACTCGGCTTGTTATTCTGGGGTTCTGTGCAAATTCCCGTAGTATAATTTGCTGTATGTTTGGATAGGGCTGGTTGATTTATCTATCTATATTTCTATATCTGGATATAAATAGAGGCAATATTTATATTTATATTTATTCCCGTTTATATTGAGTTTTAAAGTTTTTAAGCAACATTTTGTTTAAACTATTTTCTGGCCCTTGCTTGGCTCCACCCATTTCTCTTAGCTCCTCCTTTACTCTGCTTCCCTCTGCCCCCACTCATGTTCTCTCACACACACCATGAAGGGTGTAAAAGATGATTTAGTGTGTAAAAAGAAATAAAGATCAAATTTCAATGTGTTTAAATATAGTACAAGTGATAATGGATTTGATGGGGTGTTCTAATTTTATTTTACATTGTATCACTTCATATATTGTGTTGTATATTGCATGTCACCTTCCAAGTAAAATGTATCAGGATATGATGTTTTCTCCATGTGTTGTCCAGCCCTGTGTTTGGAGTGGTTTTGCTGGATTGCCACTCCTTGGGAGAGTAACAGTGATGCTGAATTTCCATATTATTGAGAATTGATTTTGCAACTTTTTTCAGCTTGGTGAGCTTTGAATAAACTGTTTCTGGGGTCCTCGGGAATCTCCTTTGTTTGAGCTATGGCACACTTCCATATATCTGTGTGGTAAAGATCAGATTTGACAGGGAAGGCATAAGCTGTTCCCGCTAAACCAATACACAATTGCAGTTCCTTTGAAATGTATTGAAATACCTACTCCTAGCAGTTCACATACTTTTTCCAACAAAAATATTTAACGTTGGATCATTTTGCTCCATAAATACATATAAAAACATTCTAGCAGAACTATATCTCTTCCTATTCAGCCGGCCACATAAATATCACACCCCGTCCATTAATATTGTAGTTTTCAGGTATGATCCAGTCACAGTACAGTACTGCCAATCAGCTCCCAGTTTCCCAAAAGCATCTTAGAGTGCTCAGTGTGCTCATCCAACCACCTATCTTCCATCTTTATATTAAAAAGCTTTTGAGAAACCCACTCCAGAACAGGGCTGATTTATCATATGTGTGTCTTAATGGCACTTAAGGGATAAAGAGAGCGTTGAAAATGGCTCTTTTGTGACATACAAAGGTTGTAAGTGGATTTCAAGTAAAAAGTAGGATGTGGATCCCAAGAAGCCTTTCCCTTTTTCAAGGTTGTAGAAGACATGAATACCATTTTCCCAGATTTTTTCAGACTATCGAGAGTAATTCTTCTCAAGAATCTGAGGAACTGAGGTGCGTTCCAGTATTTCTTTCAGCAAATAAAACAGTTAATTGCAAACCTGACAAGGCAGGATTTATTACTTCTTCCTTCATGTGTGGTGCTCACAATCAGACTCATCCCACTCAGCTCCACTGTGAAATTGTACCAGGTGTCCAGGTGTCATTTCAGAGCTCATGACAGCTGGACTCACTGAAACTGTGCCTAAACCAGGCAGAGATGAAGAGAGTTAGAAATAAGACATCAGATTAAAGTGTGATAAAGTGAGCACTGGAAATGCAGTCTTGCTGGTGGTGGTGGAAATGGGTGAGGGGGTGGAGTGCCAGTGGATGGAAGGATTACTGGGATTAAGATTAAGTTAGATAAGAGTCCCGTGAACCAGTGCATGTTACAATCAAAGATTTTGACTTTACTTCTTTAAGCAATCAGAACTACAGAACTACTAGAGGAAGGACTTTATATGCTGTAAGGCCTTAATGGAAAACGTAGGTAGGTTTTGCAGTGTGTGTAAAAAAATTCAAGTTGCTGCGGATTTCCACACAAAGTTTCTTGTGTGTTTTCAAGGTTACTTAACTTACATGTACATCCACTTAATGTCAAGGTCTCCTGTCAGTGTTTGTATGCTTAAGGAACCTATTTCAAGTCAGGACATGCTTGGCTGTGTCTCCAAGCATGAGCAGTAGCCTGTAGATAGTTAAAGAGTGTGTGTGCCTTATAGGCATCTTACCTGGACTGCCAGTCACACAGCTTCAGAAACACCCCAAATACCCCTGTGTTTGCTTTTGTTTCTCACCTCACCTGGAAATTGAGTTTGTGGTTGTGACGAGGAATGAACCTCACCACATTAAAATCCCGACTCTATTAGTTCAAGGACACGAGTGACCACCCTCTGTGTGTGTGTGCATGTGTGTGTGTGTGTGTGTGTGTATACCTATGCAAGTTAATTACTTCTGTGGTCTGCTTGTGTGAAGGCTGACTCCTACACACATGCCTGAATTTCCTCTCGCTCAGGCTGAGTGGAAGGTTCCCTGTCTGCAGTTATTTTTTCACCCCAACTTGTATGACAGCAAGTTAAACAGTAATTAAACTGTTTGGACCTCATTTATGCTTCAGACTGACTAGCTGCTGAATAGCCAAAAATTTAACCTCTGCCTTTTTGAATAATTCATGCTTAATTAAAAAATTTTGGGGCATTCTCAATAAACCAGTTAAATGACAAGACACGCATGATTTGTATTGAAGCAGTCAAGTATCATCAGCCAAAGCCAACCGCAACTCTAGTCCTTTTCTCCTTCCTTGCTTCAGCTCCCGCGAGCAAGGTCAATGCTAAGCTGTATATATATATATATATATATATATATATATATATATACACACACACACTACTGGATTTCAAGTAAAAAGTAGGACGTGGACCCTTTAAAGAACAACATACAAGAAGCCTTTAGCAATAAATCCAGAATTCCCTTTTTCCAGGTTGTAGAAGACAGGAATAAGATTTTAGAGACTATAGAGAGTAATTCATCACAAGAATCTCAAGAACTGAGGTGTGTTCCAGTATTTCTTCACATACCTGACAAGGCAGGATTTGTTAGTTCGTGTGTGGTGCTCACAATGAAAATGGGTTTTGAAACTTTTAACCAGTATATATTATACATTTATTATGCAGCAGCATGTTGTTAATCAAGAGATCACATCACAGCATGATGACTGTCTGAAATTGATTGGTTTTACTGGTTTGCAATCAACCACATTATGACCACCTCCTTGTTTCTACACTCAGTTTTGGTTTTTTTCAATTGGTGGACAACCAGCGGAAGTAAATATTCAAGTTAAGTACTGCTTTCAGTCTCATCTGTTTCTCCTAGATACAGTTGTGAGACCTTTCTCATCATTTTGCAATTCAGCTCCTGAGAAACATCCCTGGGTTTTTCTCACTTTCATCAAAATAGTGTCCCACAGGTGTCTTAAACTTTATTTGCTCAGACTGTTTTCACCTCAGTGTCAGCTGAATAAGATTCATATGAAACAAGTCTAAGATCTCCTCATTTTTTATACAGCTTTCTTCTACGTCTATGAGATCTTTCAGCAGTTTATCAGAGCAGTAGCACGTCTCATGCTTTTCTCATTTGTGAATGGGGGGTGAAACAATATTAAGATCTATTTTTTTTTCTCAGACAAAGATAAGAAAAGTTGTTTTCCTTTGGGCTATCTCATTCTTATGCATTTAGCCTTCAGTTCCATTAGTGAAGTCCTGAACAATGGGAAAGCCCGTTTAGCTGTTTCAGTCTACTAAGAAATAAAATCCTGATTGGACAGTTTTTGGTTTCTGCAGAGTTTTAAAACAAACATGATTGAAATGGAAATTCTAATGCTCCCTTTCAAAGTAATTTGATTAGAGTTTAACAAACAGGATTTATTTATGAGACCTCAAACAGCTTATAAGCATGCAAATATCAAATTATTGTCACTTAACTATCTAGTTCCTTAAGAGGTCTGTCACTTATTCATGTTAACTAGAGTGAATTACCATCAAATCAACATGCAGGACTGTTTTTCTTCAAGCAAATTCTAAGGATCTTTATTTGCTAACAAAGAATATCAGTCCTAAATGGAAGTCACAAGTGACTTTTGCCCCAGTGTGTCTTGCCACCCCATCCCTGCTTTTGTGGCATGCTGGGGAGTTACCATGGTACCTAGTAGGGTATTCATGTTGTATGTGACAAAGGTCTTAATGTCTGGAGAGTGGCATCATGTTACAATGAACACAGAGTGTTTTCCCCTGGAGAGAGAGGAGGTTACATTTACCCCACGGTAGCAGTCACACCCTACCACCAGTCAAACCTGAACATTAATTCCAAGTCATTCCAAGTTCCCATATTGTTTCCAGTAAATTGAGGTTCTGTATCAGACAAGTTTAACTTAGTCTCTGCTTTAGTTTTCCCTGTTCCACTGTCTCCACTCTTTAGACGGGATTTGCAACAAGGATCAGAATAATCTAAAAAGACAAAAGATTAGGCCTCTTGGCCTCTTTACTCTCTATTGTCTTGCTCTTTAAATGAGATGCTGTAATCAGCTAGCCTTTGGAACAGTGATTCAAACAATAACAGTGATTAAAACTTGTCAAGTGTATACGTCAGTAGCACCATTTCCATCCAAATTTCTTTTTTTAAAAGAAATAAAATCCTGACCCTGACAATCGGCTAAGCAAAGAAAAGAGACAACCAGAGACAAGAAAGAATGTTGACACTTGATCAGAAAATGCAAAAAAAAATCATCCACACACATAAGCCAAAAGCCTACATCAGATATGACTATATAAGTAGTTGGATTGTAGATGTATCGTCTGATGTTGACAACAATCTTTCCTTTATGTGTTTGTGAGCTACATTTGGGACAGATTTTTTTTTATGAAGACATGATATTTTTTAAGCTACTCTTCAGGCCCTAATTCTCATGTTTTTCAGTTTCAGCACTTGAGAAATAAAAAGCAAAGACAATTTTGCATAAAAAGTTGAGATTTGTGATCAAGAGGGCCGTCACTCTTTATAGTTATAAACATGGGCCATGAGGTGGAAAAGGTTGAGAACCTCTGGTTTAGGCAATGTTCACAAAGCTGTTCTGTTCAGCTTTGTTGGATAAACAGTTTATTGATATCAGAAATGTCATTCAGAAAAATCTGCTTTAGAAACCTTTTTTGAGAAGGAATTTACACATAGGTTTACTTACGTGAAAAAAACCCAGCGGGTTCAGGACTTTAAGGAAGAGAACAGTACAAAATTTATGACAGACATGACATTAAAGATGGAAACGTCAAACACACCTTTGTTAATTGATAAAGTGTTGATGTAACAGTGCACAAATAACTTTAATATTTAAATTATTTCTATGCTAAAAAGTCTCTGAAATCTGAGTGTGATCTAGATCTGATTTTTGCAGGGCTGTGTGGACATGTCAGATCAGATTTCTTCAACCAGACACTTTCATATGTGATCTTAGATCAGATACAGGTTAGATTTGAGGATTTCATTTGTCATTTTGATTGCATGCCTGTGCTTTGTGCTGTTGGTGTTAACTTGGTGCCCTATATGAACGAAGAGAGACCAAACTACCTTACTAACATGAGGTCAGATTACCATTTCAAAATCAGTTCTGATGAAATCTGTCAATACCTGTGAATGGTTTGTAACATTTGCTCCCATTTGTACAAAACTCAGGGGAATGGCCTCATTCAGCTTCCAGCCTGGTAATAGCAGCTGCCTGATTAAAGTTTTATTTACTTTACCCCTGACATAAGTGCAGCAAGTGTGTGAAGGCACCTTAGGTTTACTTTAGTGGAAAGAAATGTGGTTAAAAAGTGCTTTCTCAAGTGCCTGATATGAGGAACACTGTCAGACACGTTTTCTGGAGGCTATTAGGTGGTGTGCTGTTGAGTGTCTCCACGCTATCTCTTCCCATGTGACTGCTGGTATATCTGAGTAAGACAACGTTGTCTGGGAAAAGTTGGATGAGGTGTTACTGATTATACATATTGGTTGCATATGAACATGTGTGGCGTGAGTAATGTAGGTGTGGTCTTAATATTTTTACTAGTGCATAGTCTTTAAAGTGACGTCTGTAAACAAACTCTTAGTTTTTAATCGGCTTCAGTAAAGACTCATGCTCAAAGCTTGTGATTTAGACCACTGTCCACTTTGGTGCTTGTTATTTGTTAAGAAAACACTTACTTTTTGTCTTGAAATGCTATTTAAAAAGTCTTTTAAAAAATTCAGTGCTAATACATGATTATTTACATTGTGCTATTAACCCTCCTCTGTGAACCCACAGTTGTAAAGTTGAAAACAGTAGAAACACATTACTTTGTTGGATTATTTCAGTGACAGTATTATTACCTTATTATAATGTAATATAAACGTGTTTGTTGTTATTTTAGAATAGTTTTTATTCAGTAACTTAAAGCAGAATTCTTTCAGTTCTCAACAAAACATAGCTGAGTGATGTATTGAAACATCTTCCCTGTAATTACACTTTATAGTATAACAAATCACAGCCCGTTTTCAACTGGATTTAGCATTCTTTGATGTTTCTATGTTTTCATGTCCTAGCTCTGAACTTTAGAGTAGTGTTTTATGTGGTTTTCAGTTGTCCCTCGTTTAATGCCTACAATCACAGACAGTGGCTTGTGTGCCGTATTTAATGTCAAGTTTTGAAGACTCTGTGTAAAATGACAAAAGCAGACAGAGAGGAAAATTTTGCCTTGAAAAGAGAGAGAACTATGAACATGAATACTGAGAATATTTGTGTGTGTGTGTGTGTGTGTTTTCTCAGGTGACTTGTCCCCTGTACAGATGTCACCTATCTCCCAGTCACAGTTCATCCCACTGTCTGAAGTGCTGTGCTCAGTCATATCTGACATGAATACTGCTAATATAATGGTCAACCAGGAGGCTCTGATTAAACACATGATGAAGGCTCATCCAGGTAGGATTCTAATTTTGATTTCTACCAAGATTTGCACTGTATTTTTAGTTACCTTTAAATAGAATGAAAAGAGATGTGTTTTTTTTGTTTGAAAAAACTCTTTAGATAAAATCTGAAACAGTTTTATAATGGAAGTAAATGTAAAAATCAAAATAAAATACATAAAAAATCATGAGAAAGTTGCACATGAGGGAGAGAACGCGTTTCACTTCTTTTGATTCCAGTTAATGATTGTTTTCATTATAGATTAATGTAATTATTTATTAATTGATTGATTCATTGGTTGGCATTTAAATCTCTGAAAATAGAGGTTGGTGGGATTCCTTATTTAGTTGCATTTTTCCCCAATACTGGTATTAAGCAGTATTATGATAACCATCAATTTTCATCCCTTGGTATACCTACAGCTGGTTCTGCAGCCTTATTTGATTGATATAGTGTTAATGAAAATACCCTACATTCTAGGGTTGTAACGATATGCAAACACCACAGTTTGGTACAATTTCAGGACAGCAGGTAAAACAGTATGAAAAATGGAATTCATTTGATTTTTTTTGTTTCTATTTTAGAACCTAATTTGAGCTAAACCTAGTGCGTGCTGCTTAAGGCAGATGTTCCCTAAGGTTTTCTTAAGACCCACCTTCACTTAGGTCTCTGTTCTTTTATAGAATAAATTATTGGAAAACAGGTGTATTAATTAGTTTTGTATTCAACTTACATTAAATAATGTTATTAAATGGTAGAGTGACTATCACATGAAACACTCTCTAACAAGATGACTACTAAGAAGCTGTAGAGAAACTGAGCTGGACAGATCAGATTACAGAATTCACTGATATGTTACTGGGAAATAACCAGTCACTGCAAACAGAGGGGATTACTTCTGCAGTGCAGCAAAACTGGAGTTCCACGCAGAAACTCAAACCACATTCATTTCAAACGTGGTTGGCCTGTAAGATTTCCTGTGCCATCAATCTCTCATTTCTTTGCTCAGCACTTGCACAACTTCTCGATGTGCTCCTCATAGGACCAGCATTACTAACAGGAGCACTTTACAACTGGTTTCAAACTGGTTTCTGATACAACTTGCAGTTGTGAACTTTGGCTCCGTGTTACATTCTTCAATCTTCGCACATGCTTGTAAACTACAGTGTACTGTGTATTCTCTGTGAAACTGCTTGCAACGAACCATGATAGGATAGAATAGTATAGGACAGAAATTTATTGAGCCCTTGGGAGGGTTCCGTCAGGGAAATTGACCCCTGTATCAAGACATTTTGTGGTGAATACTTATACCCTTACATCCCTATCACATTCATAGCCTTCATTATTGTATTATTTCATTATGTCATTATGTTCAATGTTTTAGGAATGACCATTCCCACTCAAGAAATACTCTACAATGCTCTGGGAGCACTCATTAAAGAGAGAAAAATCTATCACACTGGAGAGGGCTACTTTATTGTTACTCCTCAAACATACTTCATCACCAACAACATGGTGAAAGAGAAGAGCTGGTGGACAAATGAAAATGACCATCCCTCTCCTCCTCCTATTACCTACCTGGTGAGCAATGAAAGCTGCCTGGATGCTTCCACTGATGTACCTATTATGGCTCACTGCAAGTCCTGTAGTTGCTTCACTCCTCAGCCGACAACTCCTCCATCTGTCCAGGAGCAGTCTCTCAGTATAAGTGAATATACAGGAAAAAGCCACAAGTGGCCTAGAGAACATAAGCCTGCTGTGCAACATCAGTCCACGTCCACTGCAGCAGACTACCAGGCTAGTGAGATCAGTAAGTCAACAACCACTAGCCGTAAGGACAAGGAGAAGACTGGGCGCAAGTTTGGCCTTAACTTGTTTCGGCGTAACACAGGAAAGAAGGAGAATAAGCTGAAGAAGGAATATGCCACTTTCTCTGGGCAGTTCCCGCCTGAAGAGTGGCCCGTGAGGGATGAAGATGATCTTAATAACCTTCCTAGAGATCTGGAACACGCCATCATTAAACGTATCAACCCTGAGCTTACTGTGGACAACTTGGTCCGCCATACAGTCTTGATGAAGAAACTGGAAGAGAAAGCAGAGAGAATGACAAAGGCCATGACTAGTGACAGAGGCATGTCCACAGAGCTCCTGCACTCTAAGCAAAGACACCATTCGTCCAAGGCTGCTGGAAAGAGGCCTGTCTCGAAAGTCACTCGGAGCAAGAGACGAGTCCCTTCTTCCAAAGAAAAACAAAAGACAAAGACTAAAGAAGTTCAATGTGATGATGATTTACAGGCAGATGATCTCAATCCCTCTTGTCTCAAGCCTGAATTAGTTCTAGAAGAAACTGACAATCATGAAGATTGTGCTGTTTTGGACCCAAAATGTGTCTACAAGAAACGCATAGAGAATCCATTTCAGTCGCTGCCAGGGCGAGATATAGTACCAGCCACCAGTCATAAAGAACAAAGGAGGAGAGAGCCCAAGACCTCAAGTCGGCGGGAGAGAGCAGGTCACAGGTCCAAATCCTGGGATCCTCATCGTGCAAAAGCGATCACTGAAGAAAAGGACAAAGCCCAGATGCTAACAGATAGATCTTGCGAAGGGCTTCATGAAAGAGGGCTGAATTTAGACTCCATGACCGATTTGAATGCCATTAAAGAACTTCCTGGAGATTACAGCTTCATCTACCCTGAAAGCAGCACACTGAGGATAGAAGACAAGGTCAAGCTGAGGGACAGCAAGGTCAGAGGCAGGGAACTAAAAGATGGGACAGGAAGGGAGATTAAACATAAGGTTTTTCAAGAGCGAGATTTGACAAATGTTTCTGATCAGAAGCACATCATGGACTTCACTTCACATCCTTATGAGGTGACAGAATTACCCGTGTCTTGGCCCAAACTTACAGTTCACCGTAGACTTTCCCTCCATCTAGTCAACAGTAAGGAGGAATCTGACCACTGCCCTGACCTCCTGTCCTCACACCAGCAGACAAGCAGCCAACAACTTGCAGACATTGACAGCATGCACAGAGATGCCAGTCATGCAGGCAGTGAAGCATACACTGATGACGAGCACCGCATTTACCAAAAAATAGAGGAAGACGATGATGATGGCTGTAGCTCACTGTGCCTGAATGAGGAATGCGCCAGTGAGGTGGTTTGCCCTGGCACAGCGCGCTGTCGTGAGCCAGTCTGTCTGGATGGGGACTGGGACAGCACTTTCATGGACAATAACACATCGCTGCTTTATCAGCCCACACAAAACCCCATTAAAGCCACACAAAGACAGCACGAATTCAGGTGGCAAGCAAGTGAGCACCAGCCTGCTCTGTCCTACCTTCCTACAGATGCCGGTGCCAGCCGAAAGGCTCAGTGTCTGGATGAGAGAATTCATGAGTTCAGCTCAGGACACTCTGAAGCAACCGAGGCTTTGGACAGTAGCATCTTTGAATACTGTCAGGCGAGTGAACAGGACTCAGACGCTGAAACTGTACTCAGGTCTGCAGATGAAGTAGATAGCAAGTCCAACCACTGGACTTGTCATTCACAGATGAAAGACTACAACCAGAATCAATTTGAGGCACCAGGGGACGCTGATGACCTTCAGTGCACAAGCACTGGCGAATCTTCTAAAGTGTGTACAACAGAAAATCAAAGCAACACAGCGGACAGTGGAATTGACTCACCAAGGTCAGTAACTTGTATTGGTATTTAGTGTAAAATCTAAAATGAAAGTTCATTGTTCTTTAAAAGGGTGCATTATTATGCATTATTACTATTACCTTAAATGGTGTTGAAATGACAATAATATCACAGTTTCTGGGATAATATATCCACCAAACTATAAATAGTTATAACATGCGTAGTTGAATGCAGGGTGGCAGCAATATGAGGTCAACTCAGAAAGTGTTGTGGTTTTTACGGTATCACAGCATATGATATTTCACAAACAATTATTGTTGTTATTAATTATTATTATTAACAACTACAACAATAAAATTGTTAACTTATGATAAAGGAATGATCATAATTTAAAATATGATGATATACCTGAATTCAGTTTACCAATGCAACTCTTGTTATAAGATGTAATAAAAATTTTTACATGTAGCTTTGGAACTATTTTGTTGGCCCATCATCATTAAATGTTACAGCATATTCAAAAGCCAATAATGAAGATAATTGTTTTTTTCCTGACAGTGATGAACTATACTTCAATCATTGTTAAATATGGATAAAAACAGAATGAATTTTATTTCAGAATAAGTGAAATGCAGTGGTGTGGCATGTTATTTATTATTATTGTTGTTGTTCTCATTAGGTATTAATTTATTTAGAGATCTAAGTTTTGTTTTTGTTTACTTGCAGAACACGCATGAGTCTAACGACGAGTAACTCATTGATACTCAAAGGGTTAAAGCAACGCAGTTTCCTACAGAACCTTGAAAAGCTCCACTCCAAAAGCAACGGCATTCATCCTCAGAGTTCCCTGCTTCAGCTCACACCTGTGATGAATGTGTGAATGGTTGAGTGGAGAGTCTAAACACTGCTTTCTCTTCATTCATGTCTCTGTATATATGTGTATATTTATCACTATTTCTGTAAATATCTTTTGTCACAATACTGAATAGTACATTCAGCTAGTATTGTTGGGTACTTGGAATATTGATTTAGGGTTTTATAGTTTTTCTTTTGTGCTATTTTTAGTACTAACAGCCTCTGTTTATAAAGAGGACTACAATAGTTCAATTTAACAAGAAAACCCATGTAAACAGTGAGAAAAATAAATATGTACCTCACATTTTCATGTACCAATCTCATCACATGTTCTTCTCTTTTTTTGTAAAGACTGGATTAAAAGTGATTTTCAAATGTGAGTTGTTTACATTTTACAGTCTATTCCATTGTTTGACTAAATCATTATATGTTAAGGAAATGTTCTCTTTCTCTTCTTTGCCCACTGACATCAACACATATGTGCTAGTATTTCCACGTAAATCTTCTGTGGTAAGTAGGGTGATTACATAATTCAGTGGTGGTGATAAGAACCAGAGTACTATGCCTGTAGAAGTTTAAACACATACAGCTATTATATGAAAAGGGTTTACAAATATATTGCTTAATGTCTGACATTTTATTAGATGGTTTTGGTGTAAAATGTGTCTTAATTCAGTAATAGTGCAGATATGCACTCGGGATTTGGAAGACAATTAGGGTCCCTAAATTACATGTATTTTCCAGATCTGTCTGTTCCAATACCATCAACATTATATGCAAAACTTAGAAAACGTGCATGAAAATGCAGGTTCGTTGCTGTTTTTTGGATATTAAATATGTCAGTATTTGCATTGCAGATATGATGAAAATAATCGATTTAAATGTACACATACAGTGCCTTGCAAAAATATTCACCCCCTTGTCTTTTTATGCATCTGCACAAATTTCATCTAAGTAATATTTAAATAATTGGCATGTGCATATGTATTCACCCATTTGAAGCCCGTAAATAATTCTGGTGCAACCATTTACCTTCAGAGGTCACATGTTTAATGAAATGAAATGAAGTCCACCTGTGTGCAGAGCAAGTGTCACATGATCACATGGTCAGTATAGACACACCTTTTCTTAAAAGCCCCAGAGGCAGCAACACCATTAAGCAAAAGGCACCACAAACCAAACACCATGAAGACCAACGAGGTCTCCAAACAGGTTAGTGACAAAGTTGTTGAGAAATACAAGTCAGGGTTGGGTTATGAAAAAATATCTCCCCTGGAGTCAAATCAGACCATCAAATCTATTAGCAAATGGAAAGAACACGGTAGCACAACCTGGCAAGAGGACCACCCACCAAAAACTCTCAGACTGGGCAAGAAGGGCATTAATCAGAGAGGCAGCATAGATACCAAAGTTAACCCTAAAGGAGCTGCAGAGTTCCCATACAGAGATTGGAGTATATGTCCATGTGACCACAATAAGCCACACACTACATAGAGCTGGGCTTTATGGAAGAGTGGCCGTACAAAAATAGGAAGGCTCATTTTAGTTCGTCCAAAGGCATGTGGGAGACTCCCCAAATGTATGGAGGAAGGTGGTCTGTTCAGGTGAGACCAAAATTGAACTTTTTAACCACTAAGGAAATGAACAAAACCAACACATCACATCACCACAAGAACACCATCCCCACAATGAAACATGGTAGTGGCAGCATCATGCTGTTGGAATGTTTTTCAGCAGTAGGGACTGGGAAACTGTTGAGTTGAGGGGAAGATGAATGGTGATAAAAACAGGAATATTCTTGACCAAAAGTCAAGAGAGAGTTGCAGCAGCAAAGAGATATTAAGGTATTCAGTACAAGAATTAGGTGTAGTATATACAGTACAGTATCAACAACATAAATAATAAGAAATAAAAAAAAATATGTACAGATAAATGACAGATAATTGCATGTGGGGAGATGGATGAAGTATCGCACATGACACAAAGCATACTGCTAAAGCAACACTTGAGTTGTTTAAAGGGAAAAGTGTAAATGTATTGGAATGGCCTAGTCAAAGCCCAGACCTTAATACAATCAAGAATCTGTGGTCAGACTTGAAGATTGTTGTTCACCAGTGGAAACAATCTAAATTGAAGGAGTTGGAGCAGTTTTGGCTTGAGGAATAGGCAAAACTCCCAGTGGCAAGATGTAGCAAGATCATAGAGAATTGCAGCTGTAATTTTCCGCAAAAGCGTGCTCTAAATTGTACTGACTTTATGGGGGTGAATAGTTATGCACACTGAAGTTTTCTGTTATTTTGTCCTATTTGTTGTTTGCTTCAAATAAAAAAAATCAAATGTTCAAAGTGGTAGACATGTTCTGTACATGAAATGATGCAAAGTCTCAAATAACCGATTTCAATTCCAGATTGTGAGATAGCAAAACACAAAAATGCCATGTAGACACTGTAGATCCACTGCACAGGGAAATTTATCCTTCGCATTTAGCCTGTCCACACAGTGAAATACACACATACACACTAGTGAGTATGCACATTAAGGGGCAGTGAGCACACATTTCTTCTGTGAAAGTCACAGAAGAAACTGTTACTTTACCACTATGATCACTTTCTCTGCAGTTTAATGTTAAATCACTATAGATTATGATGTAAAAAATCTTTACATCAAGTGAACAGTGTTTACGCCTTTTACGGTTTCTTCACACACATCTCTAGAGCATATGGAAGCTCAATTGGAGAAGCTTGGAGAAGATAAATGGTCAAACAGTATGTTTTAGTAATTGCTACCAAGATACCAAGACAAGGAGATATTTAAATCATTGTTTTGAGATAGTACATCAAAATGAAGAGAGAAAGACATAATCACATTATCTTATTATTACTGTATGACCATTATTTCTTCAAATGGTAGAAATAGACTTGTTTCTTTGTTTGTTTCTTTATGGAACCAAGTCTGGTTCTATGGCATCACACAAATAACAATTTTCAGAGTCAGTCATGGTGAATCTTCTAAAGTCTGTATTGTAGAAACAGCAGAAATTCAAAGCAACACAGCGGACAGTGGAATTGACTCAAAAAATCTAAAAGTTAAATGTTCTTTAAAATGGTGCATTATTATACTATTATCAATGTATCAGTACCTTAAAATGGTGTTGAAATAACAATAATATTGTACTAATAAAAATGCTCAGTTATTTCTGGGACAATATATGCTCCAAACAAAAAAAATTGTTGTGATGACTATATCAGAATCTTATGGGTGTAGTTTTAGGTGGGTTTGCAGCAATATGAGGTTTTCAAAGTATGATAACCATCTCAGTTTTACACAAGTATGATATTTCTTCATCAAATATTATTATTTTAGTAGTAGTAGTATTGATTATTATTATTGTTTTTTATTATAGTAATAGTAGTAGTGTTTATTACACTATTAGTAGTAACAATATTAGTAGTAACAACCATTAGTAACAATAACAACAAAGCAACAATATGAATGCATAATGATAAATAATATATATGATAACAACAATAATAATAATAACAATAATAATAATATTGTGTGATAATAATAATAATGATTATGATGATAATGATTATATATGTCCATTAAAGGAATAAATACTATTTTGGTCAAACATGACAACACGCACATTTCTTTATGGGACCCAATGTGTCCTACAGCTCAGACACATCTCAGCATCGTTAAGAGTAAAGTAGAGAGAGCTGTGGAAGGTGGACGGTGGGTTCTTTTGTCTTCAGCCTGGGCGGGGACGCGGCGCCCCCTAACGGCTACTGGAGAACCCCCGCCATTAACGACACAGCGCCCCAGCCTGAGCTCGTACAGCAGGGTTTGAGCACAGTCCGAGTCCCAACACTTCAGTGAAGCCTCCTTCCAGATGTGCGGCCCCTGCTTCTGCCTGACTGGGCGCTGAGGTGGGGCCGCACGCGGCACAGTTGTGCTACTCTCTTACACCTCACTCAGCGGACTCGGTACCAAGGGCACGACGGTTCACTCAACTATTGGGACGCAGCCTTGTGTGTAGCCCTGCTAACTTCACTAGGGCACTACGCTGTTAGGGTAGAGGGAGTATTAGGAACAAAGCCAGCACGCTGGTATCTGGGCCGCGTCCCAAAACTCACATAAGTGCCGCTCTCGTGTCCCAGTCTGTAGTTCATTTCGGTACCACGAGTGGACTGTGAGTGAGTCCACAGCCGCCTCCTAGAAAACGAATGTGAGTGTGAGACCTCCGCTCCAGGGTTACACACGTGTACACAGGGTTACACACAGGCCGTGAGGCGGCCGGACCCGAACCCTGGAGCGGAGCGGTGCTGTGTGGACCGGACCCGCACCGAGACTCTAGGTGGCAGCACTGTGCTCGTGGAGTCGCTTGGTCCTTTTGCTCATGCGCTTAAACGCACTTGGCGCCAGAAGCTCAGTGGCGCCAGCGCTTACGCACACATACATACACACACACTCCGAGAGAGGGAGCGAGAGAGTGAGCGAGTCCGCAGCTAGGCTGTGCAGACGCAGCGAGCCTACGTACAGGCCGTGAGCGGGGCGAAGCCAGCGGACAGAGCTGCTTACTGGGGACAGAGGTGTGAGGAGGACCACAGAGTGAGGGGGACAGCGGTGTGAGGAGGACAGCGGAGTGAGGGGGACGGCGGAGTGGGACGGAGCGGGAGCTCGGTACGGGTTTAATGTCCTCGCAGGCCGGGCGGGAGGCCTGTAGTCCGGGGGGCGCGCTGGACGGCTGTGCTCCGGCGGGTTTAAGGCGGTGTTCAGTGAAGGGCGGTGAGGGCGCGGTGTTGGGGCAGAGCGCTGTGTTGGGCTGCTTGTGTTGTTGGTGTGGTAATGGCGCTGTGAGCGGGACGGGGGCCATGTTGTTCCGCTCTGAGTCGTCGTCGTCTCGGAGGCTCAGTCCGACTCACAGCCCCGCCACCGCCTCCGCCGTGTCAGGAGACCCAATCGAGCCGCCTCGGTCAGACTCTGCGGCCGCCCCCGTTTGTACCACGGCAGCCGCGGGCGGGAGGAGGCGGCGGGCCGCGCGGCTGCGGAGGCCGGAGAGCAGCGGCGGCCATTTTAGAGCTAGTTAGCGGCTCAGACCTCACAGGCACAAGATGCCTCCTCTGAACACGACCTCCTCCCAGCTCCACCTCAGAGACCGGGACACAACACACACACTCATACACACACACACACAAACACACACATTAAAACACACAGAGACAGACAGGCACTCAGCCGGGCAGAGGCGCTTCAGGAGCGGACAGGCTGCTGCTTAGCTCACCAGCTAACCTAGCCCACAACACAGCCGGAAACAGTTCAGTTTAATAACTCCACAATCAGCGCTCCGCTCCTTTCCGCTGCTCTGTACCAGCCGAGCCGGGACTGCAGGCAGATGGAGGCCTGTGGGTGAACTCTGCCCTCTGCACACTCAGTGTGGCTAACTGGCTAACAGCAGCAACACTGTAGCACATCTGCTAACTGCCTCGTAGGCTGCAGTCTGATCTTTCTGCTCAGTTTTACCTGATTGCTCAGTCTGATCTGTCTGCTGAAATGGGGCAGTTTTGAAGTGGCGCTGTTGCTTCTCCTTGGATTTGAGCTCCCTCTGTGTGTGTGGCAGCACTGCCTACTGTTATGAAAGGTTGTGTGTGCTGTGGTAACTGCACTGGTACACAGTTTGGGTATTCTCCTGACACCTGTCCGTTCTGCTGTATCTGTCTGCAGCTCGTGGTGTTTGTAACTGATCAGTTGATGAGATTAATGATGTTTTGTTCAGGGTTGTGTGATAGTCCTCTTGCCTAGAAGTCAAGTGTGCTGCATTGTTTTTGTTTTGCTCTGGTTGCTCTCAGACATGTCTAAGTTGTTGTCTTGTCTTTAACAGGGAGGACGCTTCCAGGCTCAGATCGACCGAAACAAGGTCGTCTTTTTTCTCCTAAGATTGTTAGCGGTGCTCCTAGAGCAACGCTAAACTCCACTCCGGCCTAAAAACGGAAGTCGTCAGACTGGAGTGCGTCCTGATGGCCGAGTCAGAGACTGAGTGTGACACACCAGGCCTCGACACGTTGGGGTCTGAGTGTGTCATAGCGCATACGCAAGTTGGGGACTTGCACTATGCTGCTGAGACTGAGATCATGACTCAAGAGGACAAGAGGCTTGACCTGGAGGCCATTCATGGAGATCTCGGGGCAGTGACCTGTGTGGACGCAGTAACGGAGACCGATCATGACTACACAAAATCTGAGGTGCATCATGAACCACATTACTTTACAAGTGCAGACATAAAAGGAAACGAGGCTTTACTAGGTGAAGTGCTGTTAAAGGCAGAGATGGGTGGAGCAGAGCATGTCGTCAAGGTCGAGTCAGACCACGGAGGAGAGCTTACAGTGGAGTCAGAAAACGGTGTCATCATTCATGAAGCCCATGGCCTTCAGTGCAACGAGTGCGGGGAGATATTCGGCAGTATGACGGATTTGCACCAACACTTTGAAATCCACAAAGCAACCAACCCCTACATCTGTATCCACTGTGGAGAGAGCTTTGCAATTGAAGCTAGTCTGAGAGGACATATGAAGGTCCATATGAAGGAAAAGAGTTATGTCCCCACTGGTGTGGATTTGGTTGGCAAAGGAGTCATTGATGCGTTCAACCTGAAACCTCACCAAATGATGCACTCCCCTGAAAAGCCACACAGGTGCTCTGAATGTGGAAAGAGCTTCGCTGCAGCAATCACGCTGAGGGAGCACATGAAAATGCATTCTGATGACAAGCCCTACAAATGCAGCCAGTGCCGGAAGAGTTTTGTTCGCAGACGGCATCTAAAGAAACACCAGGAGCTGCATGCTCGTGAGAAGCCTTTTAGTTGTCCCCAGTGCGGTAAAGGCTTTGCCACTTCTTCTAATCTGAAACAGCACCAGAAAACCCATGCTGGTGACAAGCCACATCGATGTGCTCAGTGTGGCAAATGTTTTGCTGCCGCTGCCACTTTGAGAGAACATCAGCGAATTCACTCTGGCGAGAAACCCTATAAGTGTAACCAGTGCAGGAAGAGCTTTGTGAGGAAACGCCACCTGAAGAAGCACCAGCTGGTCCACCAGGGTGGTAAACCCTACAGATGCTCTCAGTGTGACAAAGGTTTTAACCACTCTTCTTCACTGTCAAGGCATCACAAGGTTCATCTTGAAGCCAAGATGTATCCCCAGTCTGACAAGGAGTTCCCATTTGACACCCCTATGAAGAGGGGAATTCACACTGGTGAGAAGCCATACAGCTGCAACCACTGTGAGAAGAGCTTCAATCACTCCTCTTCACTATCTAGGCATCAGAGAACTCATTCTGATGGAAAAACGTACACCTGTGCTCACTGCGGCAAGAGGTTTAATCATTCCTCCTCTCTTGCAAGGCACCAGCGTGTTCACTTGGATGAGAAGTCCTCCTATAGTGCTATTCCATCAGGAAAAGGATTCCCACATACTACCATCTTGAAACAGAGAATTTTGCAGAGTGAGAAACCATACAGGTGTTCTCAGTGTGGGAAGGGTTTCAATCATTCTTCCTCCCTGTCTAGGCATCACAGAAGTCATATTGATCAGTGAGCTCTCTGCTAAGGGAATTGGAGGTATTTTGCAATCTGTCTCAAATTAGTTTCAAGCCAACCTTAAACAGCATTTTTTGGCAAGTTTGTCAAAAGATTATACAAGAAATCTCAAGTTTAATATGGCTTTTCAGGAGGAACTTGATGCTCTTTTGAAAGCAAGCTTTTGGTTAAATCCTTAAACTTCACATTTTAAGGGCGATGAATTTGATGTGAATTTGAAATTGGTGTGATTGGCATTGACCTAATACTGATCTGCCTAATGTGCATATAGAGCTTGCTGTTTTTAATTTGACTCCTGTAAATAATGTAGACAAACTTGTAGCAATCTCATGCTTTAGTGACATGGGCCAGTTATGCGCCTAGGATGTACCTTAGCTCAAGCCTGGTTTGGGATTTAGACATAATTGGTGACAGAGTTAAGCAGATTTTGGCTCATTTTGTCACTCCCCTGTCCTTGTATCTTTACCTATCCCATCTTTATGGGCTGTTCAGAAGCTGATATCATTTGTAAATAATTGTTTTTTATATATATATATATATATATATATATATATATATATATATATATATATATATACACGTGTATAGGTGAGTAGTGTGTAGTTCTGCGTATTGAGCTCCCATCCTATTTTGTTTTCCCTCCCCTTTGTTTTCTGACGTATGATCCGGTCAAACTTAACCACCTGTGACATGAGATGGGTGTGCAGAACTGGTTAAATTAGTTTCAGAGTTAGTCAGCCAGAACAGTGTATAAGTGAACCAAACAGGAGAAAGTTAATAGCAGCATGCCCTCAGTGGTGTGCTCGTGGCCATGCCCTTACCAACCTGTTCACTTCCTGGATGTGCAGCTTGTCTCCACCCCCCAGCCAGTTTTGTCTGACATGAACTGATGTCATCACACCTTAATTTTGCAGATTATGAATCACTGTATATTGCATATTTTGTGTAATTCAATCTAATGTTCCCTCTCATGTTGCTTTACTGGGTTTCTTTGGTACTCCACCTCATTACTAATCGGTAAATTGTGCATTTTTTGCGTACGAGCGTATTCATTGCCATTGCTGTAGAACTACTTCAGTCATATATATATATATATATATATATATATATATATATATATATATATATATATATATATAAAATCTCCATATCCTGTAGTTAACTTGTATTCTGGACATATGCAGCAAAGTATCAAAATTTAGTGTAATAGATTGTGTATACTTATCAATGCAAATAAAAATATGGCTTGCTCTGATTCAGTTTTTCAAAATTCCATTAATATGCTCTTTCTACTTGCAGTTCTGTGTATGGAAAAAAATATTTTACAAACTGATGTATTTTTTTAATATGGTTTTGGGTTATCTGAAAGGGAAATGAAAGGAATACTGTTTTTATGGGAGTGAACGTTATATTGACCTTTTGCTTTTTTTCCATTTGAATAACAATTGTGCTTCAACTCATAGCATAGGCTTATTCATTGTGTTAGATAGGTGCCTTATTGCATGCTGTGTAGAAATGTATGTTGAGCTGTAATAGAGAAAAAAAAAAGAATTTTGGCTCTTCCTCCCTTTTGTTCCTTTACATACTAACCAACATATTTTACTTTGACTTCAGGTAATTTGTTTTGCTTCTATGTATATGAATATGCGTTTACACTGTTACTGCTGTCTTTTAATTTCCCTGTCAGTTGGCCTCTTACATTGTAGAATAACTAGAGGTTAAAATGAGAAGTTACAAATGCCATTGATTTCATATTATGATCTCCCTCTTTTAAGTGGTCAGATCTTGCTCCATGTCTCTTCCCCATCTTTGAGTGGCACACATGGATAAATAAAGGTTCTTGACTATCTTTTGAACTGTCTCTTGGTTGAGGTAAAAGCGCTAAAGTTTTTCCGCTTCTAAAAATGATACTTGATTGTAGGTTGTTTGCAGAAGACATCACAGAAGTTTTTCCCTTTTCCAATCTGTTTGGAGGCTGTTTTAAAATCTTGCAATGTAACCGATTAGCTGTAGATTATTTTATACAAATCAGACATGAGCAGTTTTTTTTTATTCTGTTAGTTTCCTTATTAAAGAGAAACATGCTTTTCCCGGGTGACCCACTCAGCATTTGACAGTCACCTCTGAGGGGTGCTGTTGGTTTTCATCTACAGGATTATAATGCTGTAGCTCTCCACTGTCTGTTTTCATCATGGATGATGCTTTCTGGAGGGTCGCTTTCAATCACTTTTGTACATTTTCTAATGAGGATTAAAATCAGTGACCGGGAGAGCAGCGAGGGCTGTGGCAGGTGGGCGGCGGCCAATCACACAGATGTGCTGTGTTGTGTGGGAGCGCACATGCACATAAGTGCTTCTGTGCAGAGAAGTGACATAGATTTAAAGCAGCACATGGAGGTACATTTTAATGGTAATTTGAAAAGGCAGCAGTTTCTGAAATGCATAAATGTTGGCATGCATTTATTAATTTGAGTAACTTCATTTTTGATATCTGAATGGAACTTTGTTCTGTACTATGAAACCAGAGGTTCCTTTATACAGTGAAACTGCAATTTGGTGTGTTTAATTCTTCCTTTATGATTTTGGGTTTCATTTTGAACTGTCTGGGCAGTCTAGTGAGTTTGTTATATATGGTGGTGTATAATGTTTCATTGAAAAAGGTATACTTCAATTAATTACATCTGAAGTGACATTATAAGCCATTTTGTTGTACTGTTGATCAGTATGATTTATAGCTCATTAAAAAACTTTGAGCCCAAAGGCTGATAAGGTTAAAAAGAAGACTTAAACCAGTGTTAAAGAAGTGGAAAAGGAAAAAGGAACAGTATTGTGTTTCGTTTAACCCCCCCCCAATAGAGTCTATCGCTATGCTGGTAAGGTGTTTTTATCAGTAAAAGCTCATACAAACATAAATAACTGCTCCCATACTCATCTGAATGTTCTGTCAGATGAGTACATTTTGTCCACAGATCAGCAGTCCAGAAAAGTGACTTCCATGGTCTTAACATTTCCAAGATGTTTAGCTTCAGATGTTCATTGGAACCAGAAGTTGAGGTCATAAAAGCAATCAGACACTATTTTAAAGGACAGTTGTTGGCTAATGACAGTAGTTTGAACAGAGGTTCAGGTCATGCATGATGTTGACATGTTATATTTATTTCAGTTATTTGAGTTCTGTTTTCTTTGGTGGCCACTAAACATTAAGACTGATTACAGCATCTAAAAATGACGGCGGTTGTCTATCAATCTGTTTTAGTGGGACAAACCTTATGACAGTAGAACATTGTCTATTCCATTTGTTTTGTCTAATACTGTGTACAAAAGAGGAAAGGAAGTGAAAGTTGCTTACGTAAACAGAAATACTCTTTATACACAGTAAGAATGTTTTTTTTTATAACAGTATAAATGTAAAAATGGTATTGTGATGTAAATTAAACTAGGTTTATTCCAGTTAAATGTAAAATCATATTTTAAAAAGTATCACTGCTTTTCATGTGACGCCCCTTATTCATGAGGAAATGAGTTCCTTATTTCACACAACGGTTCTTATGGGGTTGGTTTACACTCGGATGCTGCTGTTATTGATACATATCTATTATGACTGTGCATTGTGAGGATGGAGGTCTATTCCTCTACATTCTTCTCATTCTACACCATGGGATGGGAGAGGAGTGCACACAGGTAGGCCTCATTAAATCAAATACTGGTCTAAGTTCAATAACCTGTTTTATATTGTTACTTATACATTGATGAGCCATAACATTAGTACCACTGACAAGTGTCATGAACATGGATGATCTCTTCTACAGTGGCAGCAAGTACAGTCAAGTGTAAGAATCTGAGCCATTTAGACAAGGACCAAAACATGGTCTGTGGGAGATTGAAGCTGAACATTTCTAAAAAGAATATGGATATAGAGTGGTCAGTATCTAACAATTGGTCCAAGAAAGGGTGATGGACACTTAAAGTCAGTGTGGTGATCAATGTAGGCCCCAAATTACAGGACTTGATCTGCTAACGTCTTGGTTGCCAAAGGACCAATGGGGACATACATACCATCAGGCAGGTCATACTAATATGGCTGATGATGAATTTTCCTTTTACATACCATAAGTCCTGTGCTATAATTAAAGCACGCTGGTTTTATTAAACTCAAATTACTCTTCATATAAGGGGTGTCGGACGTTGTAGCTTTAGTGAACATATATTTGTCAATGGCTATTAAGTCTATTGACACTCATTGACTAAAATAACACCAAGAATTTGTTCAAAATAAATGAAACTGAATGTAATGACATATGACAATGTTCCAGGGTATTGGGGGGGAACGTAGGGTTGATTGGTTGCTAAAGACGATATGGTTCCAGCCTGTAGCAGACCAGGTTTCTCATTATAGCACCTCTGCAAATGATGGCGATGATGGCTTGGTCAGAACAGTCCAGAGGGCAGGAAATTTGTCAAAATGATCATCCTGCTTCTCTCAGTCCAGTGATTCACCCCCTTTTAAAGTCTGTAAACTTTGCAAAATGTCTTTGAATGTGTCATGCAGGCATTTCTGTTAGTCAATGATCAATTCCAAGATGTACACTACCCAAAAGCAGCCGCTCAGAACCTTTTTATTGGACAGCAGGGGAAGCACTTTACTACCTCTATTACTTGTGTCAAAAGCGAGTATCTAATCAAACCTCACCTGAAATCATTTACATATCTGTATATAGAGATATAACTACACTACTCACAAAAAGTTAGGGATATTTGGCTTTTGGGTGAAATTTCATGCTTTTAAACCTTTACAGGTGAACTTAATGTGACCTTCTCTAATCTTTTGAATGCACACGTCCAACTGTTAAATGTTTCAGTACTTTTTGCACAAGTTGCTGTTCTCTAACAAGGAGCTTAACGACAAAATTCACAACAGGGGTTTGATCCTCGAATCGACCAATAAATGTCCTGGTTCAGTTAGAGCTGGTGTTTAAACAGTCCTCATCATGCTGTTCACATGTTGACATCATGAGACCAAGACACTTAACAATGGATCAACAGTACCTCGCCATTGTGATGCTTCAAACAGGACGATCTCAGACGGAAGTGGCCACTGAGCTTAGAGTGTCACAGAGTGTCTTCAGCAGGTTGCATCAGAGATACCGAGAGCGTGGAAGAGTCACAGAAAGGCGTAGAAGTGGACGTCCTTTGGCCACATCCCATGCTGATGACTGCTGCCCCGAGAAACCGGATGATGAATTCCACTCAACTCCAGGCATGTTTAAGGGAGGTGAGAGGCACCCAAGTGTCAAGTCAGACCATTCAAAACCATTTACATTAGCATGGTCTGCGTGCTAGATGACCTGCTAGGGTACCTGACCACACCACCAGGCTCAGGCGTCATCAAATTTGTATGGGCCAGGGAGCATTTACACTGGACGAGGGACAAGTGGGCCTCAGTGCTGTTCTCTGACGAAAGTCAATTCACGCTGAGCAGAAATGATGGCTGCCAACAATGTTGGAGACGTCAAAGAGAGCGCTATGCATCAGCCACTGTTGTCACCAGATGAGCTTTTGGTGGTGGCAGCGTTACAGTGTGAGCAGGTGTGTCCAGTCGGTACAGAACTGCCCTACACTTTGAGTGGTACAGTGACAACCCCATACTACCTGAATAACATCATTAATCCATTGATTGTGCCCCTACATGAACAACACAGGCCTGATTTCTTCTTCATAGATGACAATACTCCAGCTCATTGAGGACGCATCATCAGGGAACGGCTGTTGGAGACTGGTGTACCTCAAATGGTATGGCCTGCACTTTCTCCAGACCTGAATCCCATTGAAATCCTGTGGGATCAACTGAGTCGCCTTGTAGAGGCTTGAAACTCTGCATCCCAGAACCTCAATGACCTGTGGGCTGCTCTTCAAGAAGAGTGGGACGCCATGCCTCAGCATGAGACATTGTTGTCAAGCTGTAATTGATGCTCACGGGCACATGACGAGTTATTGAGAGTTATTGAATTTTTTTGTTGTGGCGTTCCCACCATTGTTGTTAATTTTGTTTTAATAAATTGTTTGAGATGAGGAAATGACCAGTGCATCCTTCATGATATGATATCACTGTAGCGTGAACTTTTACATTTTCCATACATTTCACCTGAAAGCCAAATATCCCCAACTTTTTGTGAGTAGTGTATATGCTGAGTTTTGCAGTGATTCCACTTAATTTTTATAATCAGTGAGTGCATATGTGCTTGCAAAGTGCTTACTCTCAGCAAAAACTGACAGCGATTATATTCCATTCTGGATTGATACAGATTAAAAAGGATGGAGGTTATTCGTGTGAAGGAAGGAATCTCACCTACATACCAACCAGCTTACCTTCATCTACAGAGTTACTGGATTTCAGTTTCAATTTCCTACCCACCTTAAAGAGGTCGGTATTCCCTCAGCTGTATAATCTGCAGTTCCTAGATCTCACAAGGTAAATGAGGTTTGATTATGAAGTGATTGATCAAAAGCACAGTTTCCTTCTATTTTGAATGATTTTTTTTACTTACTTACTTGTCTTCCAGATGCCATATCCATCATATTGCTGATGATGCTTTTCTCAATGTGAAGAACATTTCCACTTTAATTCTCACTGGAAACCCAGTTTCATATATTGGACCTGATTGCCTGAACCCGTTAAATAAACTACACAGATTTTTTCTGATGGACACTGGCCTGACCTCTTTAAACGTCCAGTTCAATAATCTCACCAAGCTTCAAGAGCTAAATGTTGGAACTAACAACATTCAGTCCATGGCTCTTCCATCATTTATGATACACTTCAAAGACTTCAGCTTACTCGACCTGCATGCTAATAAGATTTCCATCTTAAAAGCAACCGACACAGATATTCTTCGACAGATGAGTGGAAATATCACATTGATACTCTCCAGGAACCCGATATTACACATAGAACCAGGTGCATTTCAAAGCATTCATCTCAGAGAGCTTAACATACGCAATGCCTTTGGTTCACTTGATGCACAAAGGGAGGGTCTGAAAGCCCTCAGGGGTCTTAATGTTGGCAAAATCATCATTGGAAGCTACACACTAGATAACATGATAAAGACATCTGATGCTGATCTTGATGGCCTTTGTCTGATCAATTTCAAAGAAATAGATTCTCTCAATGCTGGTTGGTCACCTTCCGAAGTACAGTGTGTTATAAATGCAACAAGAATCACAATTAAACGAGGCTACATAAGAGCAATAGAAAATGTTCCATTTCAGCAGATTAAAGAACTCCTCATAATTGCCAATAATATACCTATGGCACTGGAACTTTCCCATCTACAGTCTTTAGAAAAACTTGTTGCAGTTAAGACTAATTATATAGTCTTTAGAGGTCTTAGTGACATGCCCAAACTCCAACATGTAGATCTGAGTAGAAACACACTGCAGATACTTAGCTGCTGTTCAGATTATTTTCGTGGTGTGCCAAACATTCGCAGCCTTAACCTGAGTAAAAACGGACACATGTATATGAGTAAAAACCCATTCTCGGGACTTTCATCTTTAGAACAATTGGATTTACACCAAACAACATTGGGTGGACTAACTGCACAATTTGAGCTTTTTAAAAGCCTCCACAATTTAAAATTTCTGGATATTTCACAGTCGCAAATTACTTTTAGAAGCACCATGAGCTTTGGTCATCTAAGCAGTCTAAAAATACTAAAAATGGCAGGCAACCATTTTCAAGGAGATGCGCTGAGTTATTTATTTGAAAATCTCACAGCCGTGGAAGTACTTGACATCTCAAACTGTGGTATTGACAGCATAGCCTGGAGAACTTTTGAAGGTCTTCCTAGACTGCAGCAGTTATTGATGAGTCAGAACAACCTGATGGTTTTGGATTTTCTTCCCCATCCAAATTTAAAAGGCTTAAAATTATTAGAAGTGTCCACAAATAATATTGCTAGCATCCCACTGAATATCCTACAAAATCTACCAACAAACCTCTCTGTTCTTGATCTGTCATTTAATCCAATCGATTGCTCCTGTTCAAAAACAGATTTTATTTCATGGATCAAAAGCCATCAGCAAATATTCCCCCAATCAAATGCCATTTTATGTAAATCTTTGTCACAACAATCCAGACGTAGAACTCTTGACTTCGACACTGAGGGCTGCTTCCACAGCAGAAGACGCACTATAGTTTCTTCTGTATGTGCTGTGGTTTTTCTTGTGCTTGCATCACTTTTGGCCTACAGGTTCCAGTTTTACCTGCGGTATGGATGTGTTCTGCTTAAAGGTTATAAGACATCTAGACAGCAAGAATGGTCCTATGATGCCTTTGTGATCTATTCCAGTAAAGATGAATGCTGGGTAATGGATGAACTGGTGGAAAACCTAGAAAATGGGATTCCACACATCCACTTGTGCCTCCATGTGCGGGACTTTGAAGCCGGCAAGGCCATCACCTCCAACATTATAGACCAGGGAATCTTGGGCAGTCGTAAAATTATAGTGGTTGTATCTAAACACTTCACTGAGAGCTCTTGGTGTCAGTTTGAGTTTGAAATGGCCCAGTCCTGGCTAGTGATGCAAGGCAAGCCCAACATCATCATTATCATTTTGGAGGACGTGGAAGAAGAGAAGACTAAGAAAGTGTTTGGTCTCCATAAGCACCTGAAGAAGAACACCTACCTGAAGTGGAGCGCAAACCCCATGAGTAATATGAGATTCTGGATTCGTCTCAGAAAGGCTGTTATAGCTTGAAAATGTATTCGTTTGTGTTGTAGATCCAGTTCTTAATGTTATAATAATGATCTGTTATAGTTTGTGTTATTCTTCTTACATGTGATTATTAATACTTAAGAAGCTTAAGTCCTTGTGAAAATCACAGGTTTTGAACTTATTTTCACTAGAATAATCAAATTGTGCTATTTATCACAGACTACATTGTATCAAAGTTTAGAAAGGAATTAAAGTTTTGAAAGCATTTTATTATTTTTTTAGTAGTGACCAGCATGATTTTATTAGTAAATAAAGAACTACACTTGAAAACATAAACATATTACAAAAAATACAAACAAACAAAACAACAAAAACTAGAAAAGTGATTTTCCTAAAGAAAAGCAGAATGATTGTGCAGATGAAGTGGTTCCATCCTATAGATAGTGATGGTTGCTAGGCAGTTGCTATGATGTCCCAGGTTGTTGCTAAGGTATACCGGGTAGTTGCTTAGGTGTTGCTAAATATTTAGTGTGGTATCCCGTATGGTTGGTGTGACAAGTGTATTTGTTTTATATTGTAAAAACATAATTCTGTCAAATCTCACAATCAGATGGAAGAATCTGGTGTTGAATTGATCTCAAAAGTGTCTGGAATTTTCTTTTAAGAAAAGTTTCCTGTAGCCTAGATTCACTACCATCCATGCCACAAACCAGCTGTAGAAACATGCATGTGAGGGTGTGAGAGAGGACGTGTCCATCTAATGCATGATAATAAATCTTATTTAGAATAAACTTGAATAAACGTATTGCAGTGTATTAATTATTGTATCATCATATTCATTTTTAATGTCCAGTCATGTTTGACCAGGAACACCCAAGGGTGTGCAAATAAAACACCCAAAACTGAATTCTAATGTTAAAGGTTCATGTTGTGTGTTCAGATTCCCTGTGCAGAGGAAGTCATAGAATATCTTCATGTTAAAAGAAGTACATTTTTTCAAAGAGAAAAAAAAAGTATATAATATAATATAATGTAATACAATACAATACAGTATAATATTGTAATAGAGTAAAGCAAAAGTAAAATTAACACACCAAGAAGGAGTTATTGGAATCAAATGAAACTTTATATGTGTGAATGTAATGATTGTATGTGTAAGCGATTATACACATCCTCATATCATTACAATACTAGAGTGAAGGGATAAGTTTATCAGGGAAAACTAAAACTGAAAACTGCCTGGACACAAGATGAGATACAGTTGAGCATTTAGGCATGAAGATTCCATATGGCATTTTGAGGCACATTTGCCTACAGGTGTTGCAGCTGAGTCTGTAGATCCTGCACACTTGCCGAAGCTGGCATCCCAGCTGGTCCCAGAAATGTTCAATAAGTCTGGAAACCAGGCAGGTCAAGGACTTGTTGCAATCTGGTAGAGACATTCCTTAGCGTGGGCGAGCATTATCCTGCTTAAAAAGCCCTGTCATTAGAGGCAACATGTGGCCACAGGAGGTCCTGCACATATCTCTGAGCTGTTAGTTTACTGTAAATTAATAATAGGGGTGACTGTCGTATGCAATGGATCCCAAGATCATCACACCAGCAGTTGGAGCAGTGTGTCTCTCTACAGGAAAGGAGGGATTGATGCAAATGAATGCAACGATGGCTGACTGTCAGTGGCAGGACATGTGATGGGTGCTGAGACACCAAATTTCTACCAGACGACTCTGAGGAGTAGAAACATTTCATTTATGTACAAAGATGTGCAATTTGAAAGTGAATAATTATGAATTAGAGTCTTTGGCATTGGCTCTGTATTTGGACCAATATGGAAAGCAGGGGTGGAGCCAACCCCTTAGATGACCAGTGCGATCAAACTGGTGGCAGAAGGGAGGTAAGAGGGAAAAGTGAGAAATCAGTATCTGTAAAGCAGCAAAAGGGTCCTGTGAGTAAAAGCCTTTTAAAGATGTAGAGGAAGGTGAGTGGTTGAGGAAGGAAGGAAGGCATGGCATTTGAGTCTTCTTTTGCTAAAGCTTTCATTTCCTTTTTGTGGAAATAACCATTCTACTGCTTACACTACACTGATGTGACCCATCTGAAAGCCTGTCAACTAGATATCTTCGAGGTACACTACCCAAAAGTAGCATCTGAGAGCCATTTTAGTTGTCATTTAATGCACATTTGGGAATCCACAAAAGCAATTTACATCTTCTTGTGCCAAGAGCCAGTATCAAATTAGACCACAATAATTACCACCTGTAATTATTTACATGTCTGACACAGGACCATATGATGAGCTTTGTGTGTGTTATTGACTGTAATATAATATGAATGTTTCAGTTTTGTTTTTATAAAGGAGTCTTCCAGTACATGTTTACTGCTCCGTCCAGTTTTACATTGCATTTACATTTAGCAGACGCCCTTATCAAGAGCAACTTACAAAAGTGCTTTGCTGTTCACTCAGATGTCCTTAGCTTGTTAGTAGAGACTAGAATCCAGAGATTCCTCAAGCTTAGATAAGCTGTCGATAACAAATGTCAAATCGGAGACCAAGAAGATTTAGTACAATTATAAACCTTTAAGGAGTTAAACACTCTTCCGCATGTTCCTGCTCAACCTACATTCATAAATCACAAAAATAAAAAAGGACATGTTTTCTTCTTATTTTATTTGGATCACTTGCAAGTGTTTTGAACAAATTATTATTATAAATATTCTTGTCAATCTAATGATTTCAGCTCAAAAACACTCTGGATGATCACATTCCAACAGGATTTCTCAGATGTAAAGTGTTTTTAGTCCTTATGCACAAAAAGTAGATACAAAAATTTAATACCACATTTTACAAAAAAAAAAAAAAATTCTATTATATTTACATCTCAAATGAAGACAAATTTGAGTAGCCTAGGATCTCCTGACAATAACTGTATCTAGCATACTTTTATGATAGTGTTTTTAGGATATTTTTTAATATGAATAGGTGATAGAATAAGAACAGCAACATTCATTTTCTTATTCAACATTCAATTTATTATTAAATTGAAATCTACTCAGACTAACAGACTGACAAACCACTAACATCCACACAGACCATTAAGATGCCATATAGAAGCAGTAGGCAGGGACCGCTATACATTGTAAAATGTATAAGGTTCTTGAGGAACTTTTTTTGGAGGGTCTTCAGTTTAAAACTGTGAAGGAAGCTCTTAAGGTTCTTCAAAGAACCTTTCATAAAAGGTGATAAGTGAAGTTTTCTTGAAGCGCCTTAAGAGTTTAACAGTTTCAAATTGTAGAACTTCGTAGAAGTTCCTCAAGGATCTTGTACATTTTACAGAATACAGATGTTTGCAGATTTCCATTTAAAATTTTTGTAAATCAAACAAAAACTGTTTACCCTGAATGACCTCACATACAAATAACTATGCAAATTCACTTCCCTTTATTTTTGGCCTGCGTATAACAGATTATTGTTTGTGTACTATCTGTTATCTCCACTTCCCGGTTTAACCGCATTAACTGCATTTTGTTGTATATATTTAAATGAGGCATGTTTTTTTCTGTTCAGGCCAGAGTCACTTGTCATCTTCTGCCACGCCTCTCCAACAAGGCATACTGGTTTCACCTAGAGTGTGTTCATTGTTCACATTCCCCCATAAAAAGCCAGTGACACAACAGTTTCAATGAAACTGTAGAGCAGACAGAGGTCTTGAATGTGCCTTTCCACTGCAGAAGCTGAAAATGTCTCGTCGCAGTAGTGTGGCTGACCAAGGCCGCTACAGCTCCATGGGGAAATCCCAGAGCGATTCCTATGACAGATACAGCAGCCGCAGACTCAGCAGCCAGGGCATTCAGCGGAATGTACTGTGTGACTTTTGCCTGGCCAAGAAGATGAAGGCTGTGAAGTCTTGTCTAACATGCCTGACCTCGTTCTGTGAGACCCACATGCAGGCCCACTACGAGTACCCAGCACTGATGAAGCACAAGCTGGTGGCAGCAACAGGGCAGTTGAGGGAGAAGATCTGTGCAGAACATGACAAACTGCTGGAAGTCTTCTGCCGCTCTGACCAGATGTGTGTTTGTGTCCTCTGCATCATGGACGAACACAAAAAACATGACATTGTCTCAGCTGCAGCAGAGAGGACAGAGAAGCAGGTAAGGCACACTTCTTTACTACCTTTGTATACTAAATCCTTTGAATGTTCACCATGTTCTTCAAAGCATCTGTACTCACTGTCAGATTAACAATGTAACTTAGGTTTCTATTATAGAAGTGATTTTTTTTAAACATAAGTAGTATTTTTTCCTATTATCTCTTCTAGATTTATAGATTTGTAGATAGTGAATGTCATCAAATCAAATCAAATCAAATCAAAATTTATTTTTATAGCGCTCTTCACAACTGAAGTCACAGAGCAGCTTCACAGAAATAAAACAAACAAACAAACAAACAAACAAACAAACAAACAAATAAATAAATAAATAAATAAATAAGAAAGGTTAAAACAGAAACAAAGTATAAATGACAGATCCCCTAGTGAGCAAGCCACATGGCGACAGTGGCAAGGAAAAACTCCCTCAGCTGGAGGAAGAAACCTTGGGAGGAACCAGGCTCACAAGGGGAGGACCCATCCTCCTCTGGTCAAACTACTTATACATAGTTAGGGGACACTGGACCCCTACATCTCTGTTCTATTACTCGGGTATTGAAGTAATGTTAATTCTCTGGTGGACATAATATTAACAGTAGATTTCTACAGTTGGTGATGGTGGGTGAGCAGCTAGTCCATGGCAGTGTGGGAAACTAGTCCAGGTCCAGTTGGTGGAAGGTGGAGAGCCAATGTATACATGTATCATGTCATGTACATGCATGGAATACTCACTAACCCTTAATATGGCTGATCTGCGGAGACAAGCTTGGAGCCCAGAATTTCCTTTCTGCACTGGACCACCGAGGTTAAATTTGCTTGGGCAAAATCCTGACAATATGATATGTATCATGATATAGGGGTTACGATTATAAATAATCAATATACAATTTGGATGTGCCAATCACCCAACCCCATTAGGACTCTCCAGACAATGCTTCTGACAGGAAAGTGCTGGTCAGCATTGCACAGGGTGTTCTATCTACCCAACCAGAGAGAATATTGCCAGTTTTGCCTTTTCAGACCCTTTTTCGGGATTTCAGCCTGTGTTCCTCCGATCATAATGCTAGCGCATTAGACATTAGCCACACAGAGCAGCATATAGTTTTTATAAAATTTTAGGAAAAGTATCACAGTATGAAAAAAATGTACTTTCTATTTGATCACAACTTCAGAAGTGGAATTTGAAGGCAGAGTACAACTTTACTAGCTATCTGGGTTTAAACACAATGCGAAATAATCAGCTTTTGAGAATCAATACAGTATTCCAAAACATAATATTACGTTATTTCAAAATTTCTTAGCAAAAAATTTCTTAGCCTAAATCTGGACAAAGTTTAAGCACAAATTCATCATAGACAGCTGTTGATTCACTTTAGAAGCACCATAACATTTTACATTCTTACAGATGATAATATCTTGCAGTATTATGATTAGGGTACTTGACAATCAAAGGCAAGAATGTATAAATAGAAGCAAGCAATTGTCATGACGCTTACAAGTGAGGGATAAGCTATTCAGATAAAAAAACAAAGATCAGATACTCCAGATGGGTTTTGTTCTGAATGTCTTCATTTTTTATCACACCCTTAAACATTTCCTCTGGTCCTTGCAGAAACTGCTTGCAGATAAGCTGATGGCCTCTCAGCAGAAGATTGACGAGAGACTGAAGAGGTGGCAGGACTTAAAGCAGGCTGTGGACTCTCTTAAGGTGGGCTTTAATGATAGAGGCAAGAGCAGAGTCTGTGGGCCTACCTCTTTTTTTTCTGTACCCTGCCATAATGTGTCTACAGCTGTAGATCAACCAGACTCTCATCTTCATTTTTTCACAGCATTCATCTCAGAGTGTGCAGGAGGAGAATGAGAGGATCTTCACTGAGCTGATGCGAGCGCTGGAAAGGAGGTACGGGGATGTGAAGGAGATGATCCGAGCTCAGGAGACAGCTCTGATGACGCAGGCTGATAGACACCTGAGCCAAATGGAGGAAGAGATCACACTGCTGCGGATGAAACACAATGACCTGGAGAAGCTCTCAGACTCTGATGACCACATTCATTTTCTACAGGTAAATAGCGAGAACAACCAAACAGGGGTGTTAGTGGGTGAGTGTATTGTGGGAATAGTGGACCTGAGCACCTGGGGAAGGGTTGAAAAACAACCTACACCCTTCCCCCCAGGCTGAACAACAACAAGGTGGACAGGAGATTTGGTGCTATGCCCCTGACGGGCACTGCAGACTTTTTACAAGACCTTTTATATATACTACTAATGTTTTATGATGAATAGTTCAATAGAAATGCTCCAAAATAGATTGTTATAAAACCTTTTTATACTGACTTCCATTCAAAGTTAAGAAGGTCTTTTCCTTCTCCTGCAAAATTGCCATTTTGGAGATAAGAGGTGTCATATGACAGCGATGTTAGATATATGACACTATATTACTATATATTACATATATTACTATATATTATTATATACTATACTATATAATAATATATAACATATATTTTGATGTATACACTGATCAGCATTATGACTTCCTCTCATTTGTTCTACATTTGATCAGCTCCTCTTACCATAGAGGAGCACTTTAGTTCTATAATTACAGACTACAGGCAACCTGTTTTTCTGCATAGTTTGATAGCCTCCGTTCATCCTGTTCTTCAATGGTCAGGACCCCACTGGACCACCACAGGTATTAAATGGCTTATTAAATTGTCAGCACTGCAGTGACACTGACTGTGTAGTGGTCTGTTAGTGTGCGTTGCACTGGTATATGTGGATCCGACACGTCAGTGCTACTGGAGTGTTTAAACCCCTCAGTTCACTTCTGAGAACAGTCCAACAACCAGAAATATCCATTCACCAGTATCCTGTGAACAGTGTCCTGAGAGCCCTGATGAAGGACTAGAGGATGATCAACACAAACAATGCAGCAACAGATGAGCATCTGTGTCTGACTTTACATCAACAAGGTGGATGAAGCCAGGAGGTGGTCATAATGTTATGGTTGATTGGTGTAAAGTGTAATAATAATACACATTTTCGTAATTTTCATTGATTTCTGCAACTTTTTTCTATAATGTACCTGACAAATGTATCTGTTTTTTGTCCATTCTTTAGTTTTCTCCATGGTTTGAACCCTGTAGCTGCACTCTACACTGTGTAAATAACTCAGAAATGCTCTAAAATGATGGTTAATTACAATTGTTTTACATTCACTTCCATTCAAAGTTAAGAACATTTTTTGCTATTTTGGAGATTTTTTTTTCATTGGACACCAACAATATACAGTATATAACTTAAATTTCTCCTCTGACCACAGAGCTGGCAGTCTCTATCTGCACCCTCAGGATATGAAGACTTGGCAAAAGTGGCACTGGCTCAACAGTACTCTTTTGATAAAGCAAAGAAAGCCATATCTGAGCTGAAAGTGCAGTTAGAGGATGTAAGTAAGGAGGAACTGAGCAATATTGCAACTGCAGGTTAGTACAATTAGACTGTTCTCATCTATTGCTACGAGGGGGTGGGGTTTACCTCATTTACTGTATAAATGTGACTGTGCATTTCATTTACAGTAAGAGAAGTCCAAATTCTGCAAATTCTGGAGCCTAAAACAAGGGAGGACTTCTTACAGTGTAAGATGTTTTTCCACATTACACACAGCCAGAGTAATTTTACCACCACAAATACGTAAATACGGAGAGCTTAAAATCTCACAGATTAATACACACTGTAAGGAAAAATGTGTGTGTGTAAAGCTGCAGGTCCAGTTTGCAGAACAGGTTTACAGACAACATTTTCCATTCCTCAACTTTTGTACAATAAACATGTCAATCAACTTCCTAAGTGAAAATATGTGGTAATACACAAACAATGTCAAAAATAACACACAAGCATTTTTGTAGCCTACAGACTTCTTCTGCACGGACACCTGAATCTGCTGAAAGTTCACCCTTTGAATGGATGGAAGCCATTTGCCATAATAATACATTCATCTTTGTTATTGTACTCACTCATCAGAATGTCTGAAAAAAGAAAGGAAAGTGTTTGGTATGGCAACATGTTCAGGCAATGTACTCAAACTGCAATTCATTTTGACTTGCAGCTCAGATGGTAAAGCAAATCAAACCGTGAACTTCATTAGCACAGAAATGTTAAGACCATGCTGTAAGCTGCCATTATTTTCCCTCCTAAAAAGAAAGCTGCTTTAACAAAGAGAAAATTGGCATTTAGACAGATTTCAGCTGTGGCCCTGAGCAACTTCAAATCATTACAATCAATACAGTGGCATGCAAAGTTTGGGCCCCCCGGCTCAAACTGACTGTAACTGTGAACAGGTAAGCAAGCTGACGTGATCTCCAAAAGGCATTAAGTTCAAGATAACACATTCGCTTTGTATTTTAAGCAAAAGCAATTTTTGAAAACTTATTTTCATCTTTTATGTTTAAAAAAAAGAAAGAAAGAAAAAAAGAAAATGGCCCGAAGCAAAACTTTGGGCACCCTGCCTGGTTAGTACCTAGTAGCCCACCTTCAGTAAATATCACAGCTGAGAAACATTTTTTGTGACCAAGAGTCTTTCAAGTCTTGTTTGAGGGATTTTCATCCAATTGCTCTTGCAAGGTCTTCCACTACTGTGAGATTCCTGGGATGTCTTGCATGCACTGTGCCTTTGAGGTCTCTCCACAGATTTTTGATGATGTTCAGATCAGGAGACTGAGGGCCATGGTAAAACCTTCAGCTTGTGTCTTTTGAGGTAGTCTATTATCATTTCCATTAGTAAACGCCTGAAAATTCATTGAAAATCCATTCTTCCCTCTTCCCAAATAAATGTCCCCTGTACCACTGGCTGACACACAACCCCAAAGCATGATTGAGTCACTCCATGTTTAATGAATGGAAAGGTGTTCTTTTCATGAAATTCATCAAACATACATTTGCTCATTGCAGCCAAAGAGTTCTATTTTAACTACATAGGTTCAGGTACATAACTACATAAGGCCATATTTTTGCAATGTACCACAACTACAACTCTGCTAAATCTTCCTGAAGGTCTTTAGCCTTTCAAGTAAATCTATGAGCAGCTTTCTCTGAAATGTTTCTTATCTTATCGCCACTGTTCCTGGTAACTGCCATTTATTAAATACATCTTGAACTGAGGAAATGGCAACCTGAAAATGATTTGGTATCTTCTCATAACCTTCTTCTGCTTTGTGGATCTCAATCGTTTTCATTGTGCTAGGCAGCTGCTTAGAAGAACCAGTAGCTGCTGTTTTTTTGGATTAGATGTGTTTGGGTATTTATAAAGCTTTGAAATTCCTAATGATGTCCAGCCATAACCTTAACAGGTTAAATAAGGTCTGAGACCTCGGTTGAAGTTATCTGAGTGCTCAGCAGGGTTCCCAATCTATTGCAAAGTATTCCTTTCCTTTTTTTTCACTTAAAAATTGTACAAAACCAAAATAATACACTGGCACTGCTTACGGTGTGTTTCATCTTTAAAATGATGCCTTTTGGAGATCAACTGTTCACAGTTTATATTCAAGTACAGATTGGGCTGCATTTATTACTGTGTTATTTGTCAATCTGCATCCATATTCCCAAAAACATAATTAACGCTATGACAGAAGAACCTTAAAAGGTATAGAAAATAATCCCTCTACCAATTAGAAATATATTTGTATTCAGATGCTTTCACATCCAGCCAGATGTTAGATGATTAGTGCTGGATCACAAATACCACTCCAACTCATCTCAAAAGATATTGGATGTTGTCACTCCAGAGAACGCAGTACAACTGCTCCACAGGCCAGATCTTAGACCAGTGTTTCTCAAACCTGACCCCCTGCCCTGCACGTTTTAATTAATTCCCAGCTTTAACACACCCCCTACAACTCTGAAAGGGCTTCTTCTTGAGTATTATTTAAATCAGGTGTGTTGGGAGCAGGCAAAGTACTACAACGTGCAGTGGATGCATTTTCAGTGCTAGGCAGCTGCCTAGAAGAATCCTTGTAAATAGAAGGGGCGTCCAGATAATTTTGTATATATATTTTTTTTATTATTAATCACATTAAACCCCCTTTGTGATCTTTTTGTGTCTTTCCACGCTGTTTTCTGCACAGATTCTTGCCACCTTTCTTTGGATCCTCTGACAGCTCACCCCAACCTGCACCTCTCTGAGGGAAACACAGTGGTGCGGATGAGCAGTGACCCAAAGCGGTACCCCAGCCACCCTGAGAGGTTTGACCACTGGCAGCAGGTGCTTTGTAAGGAGAGCTTGTCTGGTGGGCGTTACTACTGGGAAGTGAACTGGACTGGTACAGAGATTGACATTGCTGTGTCCTACAAGGCCATTAGCAGGAAAGGCAATGAGAATGTCTGTAGCTTCGGCTGGAATGACAAATCATGGAGCCTGTACTGCTCCGACTCCAAATATTCCTTCATGCACAACAACAAAAGCACCAGTTTACCAGTGCCCACTTCTGCAAAAATAGCTGTGTATTTAGATCACAAGGCTGGAATTCTGGCCTTTTACAGTGTGTCAGACACAATGACTCTACTTCAAAGAGTTAACACCTCGTTTGCTCAGCCTCTTTATGCTGGGTTTGGAATCTGGGGTTATGGAACCACAGTAAGGATTCTGTAAACAGGTATACCACTCTTAAAAGTAAATGTGGCTTCAGCACATGGTTCTAGGGAAAAATGTAATTGGTACTGAAGCTGACATGTGGTCTTTAGAAAAAACAAATTTACACTTGCAAATAATTTTCAAACATGCTTTAAAGAACCATGCATTAAAGTTTATCTGGAAAGTCATTCTTTAATGGCATCAGTTCAAAGAAACCTTTTTCGAACCTTTATTAAAGAGTGTTGTCATGTACCAATAATACTCAGTTAATATTTCATAATTACTTTAATCTGTCCAGATCTGTAAGTTATCATTTAACTTATAAATTATATACCTATTTAAAAGTGTTCAATTCTACACAATTATTTCCAAAACTAAGTGACGGAGGTGAAAACTGAATGAAAAGGAAATATTATTGTAAACAACAGGGAGTTTCTGCTACTACTACAACATACCACTAGGTGGAGCAATTTTCATATTTTTTTGTTGCTACATTTAACTGTGAATAAATTGTTTGTATCTGGGTGTCTTGGGTCACTATGTTCAGTCCCTCTATGAATCCTGTTGAAGTTTAGGCCCTATATTTATACCAAGTGTATAACAAACTGTTGCATCATCATTTATAAGGAATGTAAGACATGGCTCTGAGAACTGCCACTTTAATTTAGGTTCTGAAAGCTCCATCTCTCTGAATTATACTTTATGAAAAATAAATAATATATTTTTTAATTCTGAAAAACACTCAACATTAGTGGAACACTTCTTGGTGCTGCAGTATTTAAAATGTTTTTATTTTAATTATTATTAAATTATTTATTTTTCCTTGTACATAAAAATATTTTACAAGGCAAAACACCCACATTTAATGATCAAAGTGTCCTTTTGAAGCTGCCTTTACTGAAGAACCACTGAAGAACTCCTGTTTAAGGGCGCTGGTTCTGATGCCTGGGTCATACACACACTAAGCACTGCTTCGTTGATACTGGTTCCTCCAGGTCAACCAGTACCACTGAACACTAAACCAGAGGTGTGCTGTTTTAGGCATTCACTGAGGAAAAGGTTCTTAGGGTTCACCATTGATGCTCACAATTACTCCATCAAAAATAAAAAAAAAACACTCTAAAAATGCACCATTAAAGGGGCTACATATTTCAATACACTATGCAGTGCATCCGGAAAGTATTCACAGTGCTTCATGTTGTGCACATTTTGTTATGTTACTGCCTCATTCCAAAATTGATTAAATTCATTTTTCCCTCAAATTTTTTCCATATTTTTACCCCACGATGACAAAGGTTTGTTTGAAAACACAAAAATATAGCATGAACATAAGTATTCACAACAATTACAGAGTCTTTTTGACTATGACGCTACAAGCTTGGTACACCTGTTTTTTGGAAGTTCCTCCCATTCGTCTTTGCAGAACCTCTCAAGCTCCATCAATTGGAAGGGGAGTGTCGGTGCACATCTTTTTTTAGATATCTCCAGAGATGTTCAGGGGGGCTCTAATCTGGGCTCAGGCTGGGCCACTCATGGACAGTCACAGAGTTGTCCTGAAGCCACTCTGTTCCACATTGTTATCTTGGCTTTGTGCTTAGGGTCGTTGTCCTGTTGGAAGATTAACATTCGTCCAGAGCGCTCTGGAGAAGGTTATCATCAAGGATGTCTCTGTGCATCACTGCAGTCATCTTTTCCTTGACTCTGACTGTCTCCCAGTTCCTGCTGCAGAAAAACATCCCCACAGCATGATGCTGCCACCACCATGCTTCACTGTAGGAATGTTATTGGCTAGGCGATGAGCAGTGTCTGGTTTCCTCCAAACATGATCCTTGGCATTCAGTGCAAAAAGTTCAATCTTTTAGTTCTTCTGGTCGGAGAGTACTTTAGGCACCTTTTGGCAAACTCCACACAGGCTGTCATGTGCCTTTTACTGAGGAGTGGCTTCCGTCTGGTCACTCTATCATACAGGCCTGATTAGTGAAGTACTGCAGAAATGGTTGTCCTTCTGGACGTTTCTCTTCTCTCCACAGAGCAATGTTGGAGCTTTGTCAGAGTGACTATTGGGTTCTTGGTCACCTCCCTGACCAAGGCCCTCCTACCATAATCATTCAGTTTGGCCGGGAGGCCAGCTCAAGGAAGAGTCTTGGTGGTTCCAAACTTCTTGCATTTATGGATTATGGAGGTAACTGTGCACATGCTGGCCTTCAAGGTCAGCAAACATTTGTCTGTGCCCTTCTCCAGGTCTGTATCTCAATACAATACTGTCTCTGAGGGCTACAGCCAATTCCTTAGACATCATGGCTTAGATTGAGCTCTGACATGCACTACTATTGGACCTTATATAAGCAGGTGTGTGCCTTTTCAAATAATTTCCATTCAAGCTGTAGAAACATCTGAATGATGACGAGCTCAATTTTGAGTGTCAAGGCAAAGGCTGTAAATACTTATGTACATTATAGTTTTTTGTTTTTATTTTTAATAAATTTGCAAAGATTTCAAACTAACTTTTCTCACTTTGTCATTGTGGAGCATTGTGTGTAGAATGTTGGGAAAAATGAATTTAGTTTTGAAATAAGGCTGCAACATAACAAAATGTGCAAAACATGAAGTGCTGTGAATACTTTCCAGACGCACTGTATGTGTAAATACAGACACTCCTAATGTAGTGGCATTCCGCTACTTTAAGTTGGACCCATTGCTGACACAACTTGTCTAGTCCCTAGAGAGAAATGCTGGCAAAAGAATAGGACTTATTGGCAACATGTCTAATGCCAGGCATGGACTAGAGGGGTATAAACCCCCCAGCACTGATCTGTGAAATAGAGCAAATGTGAAATGTCTTCCCTACTGAGCAGAGACCGTTACTCCAACATAAGCAGGATAAACTCCTTTTAATACCCTTGATTTTGGAAGAAACACTCTGGAAGATCATTTGTCCCAGTTCTTTGTCTGTTATAGTGTATGAGAGGTTTACAGCTCAAATGGCTACATCTCATACCAAGAAGGTTTACTTGTGTTATGCAATCAGTAGACTGACTACTTACCACAATCAGTATCCTGTGATCAACAGTGCTTCTCATAGTCTTAAATACGTGTTGTTTATTCATGGGTAGTAACATTTTAACCCGCTGCACAGACAGCTGCCCAGGAGAAACCATGTGAAATCTTTAAAATGGTGGAACCATCAGTTGCGATCAATTCTTTCACTCTTGACAGAAATGTCAGAGTTTGAACTGCTCTGAGTGGGAAAGACCACAATAACAGTGGCTGGTCCCTCAGTGCCTAACTATTAAACTATTTTTATCCACCGTTTCATGGGACCAAAAAGGGTTGTTTGAAAGTGTAACCCTTTTTAGAACCATTTAAAAGTACTTAACATAATCATATATTCCAGTTTTTTTAAAAGCAACATTAGGTGGCAATTCTACTTTTAAATAACAAAGTTTCAAAATCTTTGTGATGGTACATTCACTGTACATTCACTGTACAATCACATTCATTAATTGGGAGAACTGTGTGTCTGTTATTGCCACTGCGAAACTGCACTACACGAGACCTCTCAGAAGGATTGCGTAACGAGTCATATTCATGAAAAGATGACAGATGTTTTCTTATTTACTGAAACATTATTTTGAAGCTGATCTTTTAAGGTATAAATGCTATATAATATTGCTGTATGCAGACTAAGATTGAAGCAGTTCTTCTTTAAGATCCATGTTTGTATACAGTTTAAGTGTATATACTGAAGCCAAAGGGAAGGTCTTACTAATTGGAGGCAAAATGCAAGATTTTTTGTATGTATCAGAGATATAGACTTGCGTAACCAATTGCTTTCTACAACTAAATGTATGTAACTATTGGAGTAGACCTGTAACTACACTGACCACATAGTTTAGCACTATTAAGACAATTGAACCTGACGTCTAGCATTACATTCTGATTCCAGATTAAGCTCAGTTATGCTAATGCGCAGAAATATGGCTCACATGCTTGTATCAGTCAACCTGAGTACAACCAGAAGATTGCTTTGAAAAGAGATATTGTTCATTTAGAGATCTGTATGAAAATATTGAGAGACACAACCTGAGGTTTCACCTTACATTTTGAGAAGGTATGTTGTGAAGCCTGAGAGCCACAAAAATGAATTCACTGTTTTAAATAAGATTCTTACATCAGAG